>JANAVB010024942.1:0-55707 GCA_029216955.1 Iris pallida
CGGACGGGGGACTCGAGTGGATTTCTTCTCCACCACTCTAGCATTATACTTTTGTCTGACGTTTGGCCACTGACATCTGTTAGCCAGGTATTCTGGATATTTTGTGTCCTGGCATAATTGTAATTAAATCAGACTGTAACTGAATACAATTATGTACCTATGACTCTCTAGGCTAGCCAACTTATAAAGCTAGATCCCCATGATCATTTTGATGAAGCGTCGGAGACGCCTTACTGCTTTATCTCATATGTTCATTAATTGATGTTTTCTTGCTTTGAATGATTGAGACATAGATGTTCTGTGTGTAACGTCCCAGTCCCAAAATACGTGGGACCAGGTATTCGAATACATGCCAGCAGCACTTCACCAATGGGCCAAGCTATACAACAAGCTCATTAGCGAAATACTTAAGTTGTAAATCATGATAACACCAAGAAATACAACACAGTTCACAGGTATATACATCTAATCACATCTACAGGGTCCACAAAGAGATCAAGAATAAATAAGAAAATGTCTCAAATATCTAGCAATAAAAGTAATAAAGTCTGTGCGGGTAAAACATCCCGAAATCACAGAAGTAGAAAGAAAGTATAAATCAACTACAAGTCTAATAAAAAGAAAAGAAAATAATGTAGCAAGACTAAATATGATTATAACATGATCACGAAAAATCCTCTGGCACTATCTCGTCCTCCTGTGCCGGTACGCCTCCGGTCTCAGCTCCCGAACCGTAAACCTCTCGGTAGTCTTCAGCTTCGTCTAAGCCTGGAAAATAGCCAGGTCCTCAGAGGACTAGCAAGGTGCATAATATACATGCCAAAGTAAAGAAATAAAAAATATAAACTAAGGCAATTTACTGTATCCGTCTATGTGCTATGCAAGTGAGATACTTTTCTAGAATACCAGACCCCTTCCACTAAGGCTCACTAGCACCTCAGCAGGGTATTGTCCCCAGTACCTGTGTCGTGGCACCAAGGACAATCAATTCTCGACAGTGATTGTAGTGCCCCATCTCGCTCAGTCAATCGGAGGAATCGAAACGTCGACGGCGTTCAGACTTAGCCTTGCAACGGCTTGCTCGGAGGCACCGCTTGGTCGAGGCGACTCCTCGATCAGGTGGGGTAGTTTCGGTGAACTTGCCTCATCTTACCCTTCACATAATAAATCGCATATTTTCAACTTGCACAAGTAGGCTTTATAATAAAAAAGACGAATCCACATAGATAAGGGAGTAATCCCGACGGGTCGAATTGAGTTAGAATATGGTAGGGTCCAACTGCCGTCATAGAGTTGGTGCACGGTGTGCTTTAAAAATGACACTCGGTCCTTCGTCCCGTGTCTTGGAAGAAGAAAAAGTTGGCCTTCGTCACAAGCCAAGAGTTAGCCTAAGTCTTAGGCGTCGCCCGCGTAAATGCTCGATAAAGCATGCACGTTTCCTCGAAGCAAGGCTCGGCGTAGCCTTGATCGTCCCGCGAGCTAAGTTACATCGCACGACTTATGGCATAAGTCTAGGTACCCATAGAACTTGGTTGTTCAAGTTGTGCGCATGCACGGTCCCCCGGTTCTACGGCTGCATATAGCTATTTGTTTCCACGGTCTTAAGGCTCGTCACATAGAGTATGACTTGGACGATAGTATCACATGGAATACACTTGATTTAAGCACGAAACACGGTTGTTTCGATGATAGATATGCCACGGGCTATGGCCAGTATTAGGTAGCAAGTTAAGTTGGAAGGCTATGTAGTAGTCGTTCCCTCGATTTCAAAGAAGTAAGTTCACGCGACCGTTTGTCGCTGAGGTGACCCCTCGGTTGGGAGTCTCATGGTTCCTATGCACGTTTTCAAAGTATGAGACGGTCCCTCAGTTGGGAGTCTCACGATTCCTATGCACGTTTTTAAGGTATGAGGCGGTCCCTCAGTTGGGAGTCTCACGGTTCCTATGTACATTTTCAAAGTATGAGGCGGTCCCTCGGTTGGGAGTCTCACGATTCTGATGCACGTTATGCAAAGTGTGGTTTAGAGCACGAGATGCTAAGTATAGTTCCAGTCGTACCAACAAATTAGGCCATGTATTTACGTGAGTCTAGATGTCTCGTAGGTGCGTGGTTATTGGACAACTTATCGACAAAGATTTCTTCCTAGACTGGTATTACGCCGGGGTACCGGGCCCAGTCGACCTAGGGGGAAGACGTTATAGCAGCGCACGATTTTACTGCATAAGTAGTCGGAGGCCTTCCATGGGGCTCGCTACCTGGCATCGAAGGACCCGTCGCCTACCCGAGCTATGTCCACGATGGCTTGTCATGCCAGTGGACTTTCATATAGATAATTGGCGTGCTAAGCGACGAATCCGCATGCACGGTATCGGTCGCAACAAAGGAAGTATAAGCACGGTGTATGTTGAGTTATGGAATGTGTGCACGGTATGCACATAAGGTATTATGAAGCCTAAGATTTGGCTATGCGTAAAGATACGTGCTTCGGTACGAGATATGGCGTCGTGCTTGAGTTCTCAACACCGGTTCCACAAGTTGGGTTAGAAGTTTTGAGTTAAGTCTGGAAGGGCCGTAAGGTGAGTTTGGTTAAGTCAGGTTAAGCTGCGAGGCACGACCTCGAAATGTGAGGCACGACCGCGTTATCGCAACACAAGTATATGCAAGACTTAGCGAGGAGGCACTACCTCAGAAATATTAAAGTACGAATCGAGTTCATTTCACGACCGAGTCGTTATGTCCCATAGTATGACGTGGAAGACAAGTATGAGTCGGTGCATTGATACGGAAGTTCTCGGTGTGATAGCACGGTAACGGTCTAGAGGCACTGAATAGGCCGAGAGTCTATATTCTAAAACTGATTCTAAGGCAAGAGTAGAAACGCAATCGTAAAGGGTTTATGTTGCAAAAAGTAAGTGAACGTGTCAGTTTTGTATGGGTGGGCGAGGAGCTCACTCCACCAGTACAGTTGAGTACTGACACCCACACAGTTTTCATGTACAGGCACAGGTAGAAGCTCGTGGTACGGAGCTCGCTTGGATGCGTCGAGGCACAGAATTCCTTGGCGATTCGAAGTGTGCGGCCGCGTGGAGTCAAGACTTATATGGGACATAATATATGGGCATTGCCTTCCGAAGCATCCGCTGGTTCGAGACATGTATTGAGAGACGAGAGAGAGCTTGAGTGACTTGTAATCTTGGCTTTGCGTCCCTTTGTAATTTTGTTCCAAATATCAATAAAATGTATCGTTTGAATGACTTGTGTGTTCTTCTAAAACTTTTGCTGCTATTATTCAATGTCTCTGCTTGGGACTTCTGTGCGACGACCCCGTCACAGCCGCTGTAATCGACTGTTATAGAATCTGCCTTGTACGAACACAATCTAGGCTCGTGCGACATCACACCTTAGCGAGGACGATCGCTCCTGCGGGAGTGGGACGTGAGATAATGGTATCAGAGCACGGCTTTACGTCCTTGGACTATCGATTGAATTCTTTAACTCCGTTGTTTCCGCAAACTCTGAAGTATTGCTTCTGCAAAGTTGATATCGTTGGTGCGCTCTCTCTCAATTGTCCCACGGTATGTCCATATAATAAGTCTAATATTTTCAAAAGCTTGTACAAGTGTTCAATCGAACGCATCGATAGGTGATGGCCTTTGGGCCGAACGGTGCCGACCTTGAGTTGATAGGAAACACGTGCTAAAGTTAGCAAGTCACGTGCGTGCCTAAATAGTCCTACATCGACGTTAGCAAATGAGCAAGCAAAACTCGGAGTATAGTCCGTACGGGATGGCTATGCACACGGCCTTTTGGCTAAGTTGTGCCGAGTATCGCGCACGTAGACCTTCTGGTGCGAACGAGTTGCGAGTGAGATTGATTATCGCTCGGACGAAAATGAGTGAGACTTAGAACGTATGTTGATAGAGACGCTACTTGACCAACGCTAAAGCGAACACGAGAAATGGTTCTTAGACATTGAGGAACGGGCGCACGCGCAATTGAATATGTCGATTGTGAATCGTATGACCTTTTTGAGGAATTGTAGAATGACTTGACCCTGTGTGGTGTATGTACGTTAAAGAAATTTGTTCGAGCGAAATAAGGATTTACGGATGGTACGAGTATGTCGACAAGCGATGATATCGCAAAGCCTTAGAACGGGTAGCACTTAGTTGGTCATGATTCGAGAGTCGCAAACGAGATATCGTTCGGACAATTTGTGAATGGTAATACGAGTTACGAAATGGTTGAATGGAGATTCTAAACGATAAAAATAAATGGATGACTTGATCGAAGAAATCGATACAGATCGTATACGAGAAGTTAGCACGATTGGATGATAGCGTGCATAGAAGTGATTCGAATATAATTGTGAGGACTCTAAGGATTGGGATAAATTTTGCTCGATGATTTGAGTTAGCAAAGAATAATGCGAATTGAAGAAATACGTTGGTCGATGACTTAAGATAGACGGATCAACAATACGCAAATTTGGGTTTGAGAAATTGATGTTGTGAATGATTCCAGGGATAATGATCGAACTTAAATTTGAATGTCGAGGAGATTATCCAGTCGGACGCTAGCATCATTCGTACGACTTGAAATTCGTTACAAAAGAAGATCGTCAAGTTACGCATATCATCGATGGTATTGAGGCGTATCAAAGATCGATATGCGATAACTCGGGGGTGCTCTGACACGGTGAATGACGATCGTACAAGTGTTATCGTTCTGATGGATGCAATACTTAGGACTTTGGTTGAAATGAATGTTGGATGTACACAATCGTGTCTTGATGATTGCGTTGATAACCACAACATCGATGATCTTGTCTTGTGCGAGCGCAACTCTAGCCTCGCACATGTGTTGCATTAGATTTGGGGTGATTGTTTCGCGTGAGCGCTGACTTGGTGATTCAAGTCGCGGGAAGGATCGAACTCAAAAAATCAGGATGCGGCAACTTTGATTGTCCCGACTTGTCGGTTTGATGCGAAAAAAAAATCGAGGATGTTAGGACTTGCGATTGATGAATGAAATAAACTTGAGGATTGAGTAGGTCCGATCCGTGTATCGAGAATGAATTAGTCTAGACTCGAACAAAAAAGTTACGTTCCGATGAGGAATATTACCCCGCGGGAGCGTGCATGGTGATTCATGACCACCGTGGATAATCTGAATCGCGTGAGATCGGGGCGCAACATATTGTTAAGCTAGACGACCTTATAATCGAATACGTAAATTAGGATAAATGACTTAGGGAATATGAAATATAAATTATGGTTTAGCGTTGAGATGTGTCGTAGCATACTTGGCTTAGAAAGATTGATAGGCGGATTATGTCGAACATGTTCGAAGAGATAGACTATGTGAAATGGCTTGATGAACGAGTGATATTGATACGTCGTGGAATTGGTTGAACGTGAGTTATCGTAGGATGGCTTTGCTGAACGACTCGGACCCCGTACGGCGAACGTCAGGATGTGTGTAGGGAATCGATGCTCGATGTTTAGAAATCGGAGTGATACGAGCTTGGGTAGAAAATTCCGTACTATTAATTTGGTATGACCTTAGGATGGGGTCAGTGTTGATATCGTTGTTTGGGAACTATGATTCCAATACTGACAGAAAGATATAGCCTAGCGGTTAGGCAGACGTTTCGGTGCGAAGCGATTGGAATTGTGGAGGCACCACTCACGAGTCTCGGGTGACATGCACATATATCAGGGACGCCCGAATATGTGTACGATCCGACTCGAGTGGTGATGGCGGATTCTCTATCACGAGACTTGGCTGAAATGCATGTAATTTGGGGACGTCTGGAATATATGCACGATCCAATTAAGTGATACATTGAATCAAGTGAGACTTGAGGAACGGAAAAGTGTGGAGGATTTTGAAATCGTGAGTTTCAAAGAATGTTGATGGTAATGCGATCATTGAATTGAGACGAGTTCGAATGTTGGTTGATCGATTAGTCTGCCTTACGACTAAATTAGCGATAGCACGAGCGTGGCTCGGATTGAGGGAACACATAGGAGTAGTGTGTGCGAGAACGTAGGATGTTTATAAGCCGATAAGTGTACTCAGTAAGTTTCGAGGACAAAACTTTTTCTGAGTGGTGTATGATGTAGTGCCCCGTTCAGTCAATCGGAGGAATCGAAACGCCGACGGCGTTCGGACTTAGCCTTACAACGGCTTGCTCGGAGACGCCGCTCGGTCGAGGTGACTCCTCGCTCAGGTGGGGTAGTTTCGGTGAACTTGTCTCATCTTAGCCTTCACATAATAAATCACATGTTTTCAACTTGCACAAGTAGGTTTTATAATAAAAGAGAGGAATCCACATAGATAAGGGAGTAATCCCGACGGGTCGAATTGAGTTAGAATATGGAAGGGTCCAACTGCCGTCTTAGAGTTGGTGCATGGTGTGCTTTGAAAACGACACTCGGTCCTTCGTCCCGAGGCTTGGGAGAAATAAAAGTTGGTCTTCGTCACAAGCTAAGAGTTAGCCTAAGTCATAGGCGTAGCCCGCGTAAATGCTAGATAAAGTATGCACGTTTCCTCGAAGCAAGGCTCGACGCAGCCTTGATCGTCCCGCGAGCTAAGTTGTATCGCGCGGCTTATGGCATAAGTCTAGGTACCCATAGAACTTGGTTGTTCAAGTTGTGCGCATGCACGGTCTCCCGGTTCTACGGCTGCATATAACCCTTTGTTCCCATGGTCTTAAGGCTCGTCACATAGAGTATTACTTGGACGATAGTGTCGTACGGAATATATTGGATTTAACCACGAAACACGGTTGTTTCGATGATAGAGATACCATGGGCTATGGCCAGTATTAGGCACGTTTGGTGCAAGTTAAGTTGGAAGGCTATGTAGTAGTCGTTCCCACGATTTCAAAGAAGTAAGTTCATGCGACCGTTTGTCGCTGAGGTGGCCCCCCAGTTAGGAGTTTCACGGTTCCTATGCACGTTTTCAAAGTATGAGGCGGTCCCTCAGTTGGGAGTCTCACGGTTCCTATGCACATTTTTAAGATATGAGGCGGTTCCTCGGTTGGGAGTCTCACGGTTCCTATGCACGTTTTCAAAGTATAAGGCGGTCCCTCGGTTGGGAGTCTCACGGTTCTGATGCACGTTATGCAAAGTGTGGTTTAGAGCACGAGATGCTAAGAATAGTTCCAGTCGTACCAACAAATTAGGCCATGTATTTACGTGAGTCTAGATGTCTCGTAGGTGCGTGGTCATTGGACAACTTGTCGACAAGGATTTCTTCCTAGATTGGTGTTACGTCGGGGCACTGGGCCCAGTCGACCTAGGGGGAAGACGTTATAGCAGCGCACGATTTTACTGTGTGGGTAGTCGGGGGCTTTCCATGGGGCTCGCTGTAATGCCCCGCTCCGTATGGTGGATTATGCTGAGTCTTTGACTCGAAGAGTTGCGTTGACCCGATTACGTATCGATGCGAATCGATACAAAGTGTTGAGTTGTCCCGAGGAATACATCGAACTAAGTCGATACGAAGAGTTGCCTTGTCCCAAAGAATGCATCGAGTGAATCGATGCGAAGCGCCGCGTTGCCTCGAAGGATAAGTGCGTTGAGACGGCTCGAAGATTCTAAGAAATCGAATCGACCAAGGCGCAAGTCCGAATCGATGCAAGTATTGATTTTAGTTGGTTTCATGTGTAGGCTATATATTTACGCTGAAATGTTAGAGGTCGATCTTTTGCCTTATTAAGTAAGGGGTCCGCGAAAGCAAATCGTCGCCTTGCGACGGACGGAAGCATTGGCACGGTAAGCCCAAGTCGAACGTATAATTCAATAAGCACGAAGTGCTCGAATGGCTAAGTCAAGAGAGTTGTCCATGAATGAAGTTATAAAATCGAGCCGCAACGGCTCGGCAAAACAACAAAGGCGTATCGACTCAAGGTGGGGGGACATTAATTCTCTTTCCTACTCCGTCATGCTTAAGTAAAACACATATCATTGAATGCTGAGTTAACCTATCGACGCCACGGGCGTGGCTCGATAGAGAGATAAATGTTGTGCGTGTTGAACACTAGATAGAACAATTGAAATGAATCGTACGACAAACGTACGAGTCGCTATGGAACATTGGATATCGCAAAGGCGAGCGCCTTGGTGCACAAGCTACAAGAACATGGGATAACTGTACTCGGTGAGTGCCTTAGTGCACAAACCATACCATGCCTTCGCGTACGAGTTAGAACGGCTAGAACATTCAAAGGCAATAGGCGAGCGCCCTAGCGCGGAAGCTACGGACATTGAATACTAAAGCATAAAAATATGGCTTCGATGCGTGCAGCAAGTGCACGACGCGAAGGATAGATGATAAATGTGTCGAAATGTGCCTACGTACACGAGATAATAAAGATGGCTTCGTTGCGAAAGAATACAGTTGTGGCATGAATGTGGCAGAACTGTCGGATATGACATAATGCCTCGAAAGGTGTTCGGGACCTTCGGGTCGTTCGGTTGACGAACATTGAGTTGAGGCATGATGCCATTGAAACATTGAAACGAAGTATGAAACGTAAGAACATAGAAAGTTAACGGAAGAAATACGAGATGATAAGGCGGCATGGTGCCTTCGAAATGTTTGCGGCCTTCGGGCGTTCGTTGAGGACATTCGGGCGTTGTGCCAATTGAAATAGAGATAAGCGAACTTGCTTGGTTGTATGAAAGATAAGATTCATTGCATGGTCAAATGGACTTAAAGATATAAAAGCCCGTACATGGGTATTCCCTCGAACGCGGCGCGCCAGGGCGCTGGGACCGTTCGACCTAGGAGGGATTGATTTTCGGTATTGTTGGTACACTTCATTTAGATGGGTAGCGACCGTCTGGTGAATGTGATAAGTCACTTGCTGTAATTATTTCGATGGCCTCTGATGTTGGTTGGCAACCGCACAGAGTTAACATCGTCTTATGTTTCAATTCAATAAATATAAGTCCATTCTAGCCCGAAAAATTAGTGACCTTCATATAGTTAAGTGCGATGGGTTTGGACGTGCAAGGTATACGTATCTTGCATGGATGGATCCTGAATAGCGAGCACTTATAACATGACAGGGAAAACGGATAGGCGTATTCATCTTGCGTCGGTGCAAGGGCGAGTGCGTTGATATTGCTAAGTTGCGCCACGAATCAATCACGAGATTGCTTGCCTATTTACTTATGCGAATTGAATAACATGCTTTCCATGCTTTACAGTCTTCGAATATGCCATGAACTCATCCTAAGGAGAACATAGAAAGAGAACTAAATTGTATGTTGCATGAATCAATACAATACTAAATGTCGGTTTGTTAAGTAGGTTTTTGATCAGTACAGCGAGGACGAAAGTACTAATCCCCCACTAGTTTGCTAGCAGGTTCAGGGATTGGTCTGCTCGCGGCGGAGCTTCGCTTGAACGCATTGAGGCTTGAAATGCCGAAGCGTATTGAAGCGTGCGATCGTATTGACGCTCGGATATGCAACAGAATTGATGCGGCCGAGATATAGAAGGCATGATGTATGGAACGGTAAAATCCTTTGTGGGCAAGAGAGAACCTGAGTGTTGTAGCCAATCTGGCAAATTCCGTTGGGCTATCGAAAGCCTTTGTAATCTGATTTCGAATATCAATAAAGTGAATCATTTTCGTATACTCTGTTTTGCCTTTCGTTGTTAACGTTCAACTCAAAGATAATCATTTGATAACTTGTCATCTTGCCTTGCACGAGCGCAACTCCAGGCTCGTACGGTATCACGTCCCAGCGAGGACGATGATTCGGGTAATTCTAGGTCGGGGCGTGACAAATTGGTATCAGAGCTCTAGGCTCAATTTTTTCTGGACGCTTGCTTCATTACAATTCCAAAAACGTTGCCCACCACCAATCGAAATCACTCTTGACTCTACTCGATGCCGCACTGGATGTTCCATACAATAAGTTTAATACAAATTATATAATTTTGCCGCGTGTTGTTTGAAAATTACATGGTGTTCGTTGGAAAAGTTGTGGAAGGTTTGCCGCGAGATATGAATTCAATGAATTGTTGCTACAGATGCAACACGTCTTGATTTGTAATTTGAGATATTCGTTGCTTGCAACGATCGATATGAGAAATGTTGGTTGCATTGATACAATGATAGTCGTGGAATGTTGCTGCAGCAATTGCCACACGTTGATTGTAAATGATGCATTGAAAAGAAAATGGAAGTTGATATTGAATGTGTCGAACGGATTCACATATCGATTTCGAATGTGCGTTGCGATGAAAAGCGATAAGTCAATATCGAATGTGTTGAACGGATTTGAGCATTTACTTTGAATGTCGGAAATAAATCGTTGTACGATGTACAATGCGTATTGAAAGGAAATCGTTGCACGAGGTGCGGTAAATATCGGAAATAAATCATTGCACAATGTGCAATACATATTGAAAGTAAAAATTATTGCACGTGGTGCAACGCGTATCAAAGTAATCGTTGCACGAAGTACGACGGATATTGAGAATGAATTTTTGCACAAGATGCAACGAAAGAAAACGAAAGTTATAAATCGAGAAACAAAATCGGTTCGGTTGCGCACCGAGCTTGTGTTGGCAAATTAAAACATTGGCCGAGTTGTTTCGAAACTTTTTGATTAATCAGAGTTACGGTTGTGATCAAGCACGATCACTGCAGAAATCGTGAGTCGGAAGAGATCGTTGGTTCGTAAGGAGTACGTTGCGACGGAAGTAACTTGATTTCTGGGTGGTATATGGCATACCACCGATGCAACGAATGGCTCGATTCCGAGTGGTATATGTAATACCATTTGTGCGATGAATTCATCAATGTATTGTGAGAATTGTGGAAGGTTTGTCCGCAACGGACGGGATAGCACCGAGTCTCGAATGAGAATTTGTACGACGGCATGTTGATGCAAGTGTTCTTCGATGATCGGTTAGAACGGTAAGGCATGATTTGTAACATTGAATGATACGTCGATTGAAAATCTATGTGTCGGTCGAATGAAGGAAACTAGCGAAATGATTATGCCTTGAGGAAACAATCGGATCGACGGGATAGGAAACTCGAAACGTTGAAATCGAACCGCATGACTTGCGAGCTCGATGAAAATGTTGGGCGATACAAATTATAATCGAATCGCACGATTTACAATCTCGATAGAAATGTTCGGCTAGGCGAATCGAATCGCACGACTTGCAATTTCGATAGAAATGTTAGGCGATACGAATTATAATCGGATCGCACGATGTACGACTTCGGTGAAGAGTTGGTTGACGCGAGTAATCGTGCCTAAGAAATAGTTGGTTACGTTGCGGCGAAACTCATTTGAGTACGACTGAAAATATGCAAAACTTAGAGGGCGAGATCGTATGACTTGAGGGTTCGATGTTGGATAATCGGTAACTCAGTTACGCGATCAAAGTATAGAGGGATGCGGCGAATCAGAGAACGGATTGATGCGTATGGAAAACTTCGTTGCGAACTTGGAGGTATGCGATGCGAATTAAGTTGACGTTGAAACGGATTCAAAGTTGACCCTTACGTTATCGAAATGGATACGGCGTATCGAGATCGATACATAAGGAAACGTAAACGATGTGAGAATACAAAATAGAGTGTGCCTCGTGCTATGAAATTTTGTAAGTAACGATACGAGAATGAACGAACTTGGTTGATCGTAAAATTTTGTGATTGATCAAAGACGAGACTATAAGTCATCGACGATTGCTCGATGCGTATAGCATCTCGTGTGTCGACCCGGAAATAAGATAGACTCGCACTCGATACGAGTAGATATTTTGTAAATTGCGGAATCATCGACGATAATGCATGACTCTACTCGGAGGATAGTTGCGCATCAGTTACGCCGATAGAAATGGTTACGTACGGATTTGATAGTCGCATAGAAATGGTTATGTCGAAACGTGATTTGGCTCCGAATTAAGATAGCATGGTTCATAGTAAACTATCCTTCGGTGATGATCCACAATTATCGAGCGTAGCTTCGGGGCAGCTGACCCTAGAAGACTTGACCGCCAAATCAAATTGAATGTTGCAGACCGTAAGATGACCCATGCGATATCGCGTATGAGATTGTATCGATAACAAATATAACGTGGTGCATGTTGATAATAAGTCTAGGCAATCGAGAATTGTTGGAACAACTTTCGATTGAGAATGATATAGTTAGATTCGAGTATTCGTTGGATGAATGCTTGAATGGTTATGTTGGTCGACGATCGAACAGGAAATTCACCAACGAACTTGGTGATGAGAATAGACGATTGCGAGAATCGTGCTATGCACGAGAGAGAACGATAAGGAAATGACTTACGAGTTATGTCGTTAGATTTGGATTCACCTTGCAATTGAGCTTGCGAAAATCGAACTTATATTCGATGTTGCAAGACGGACAAGTCAAGAATTTGGCTAGTAAATTTCCTACTCGATAGGAATCGAACGTAAGGCATATCGTAAGGACCTTCGTGTAAAAGGCGATCGTTGCCTTGAGCACCATCGCCTCGATGTAAACTGTCATGTCGGATAGATTATGGCCTTTGTGTAATGTCAATTTAAACTTGCGTTGGAAGGATTTAAGCACGGTGTTTAGGTAAGTCACCTAGCGGACGTAGTCCTGAATGTTGATGCTTTACAAGTCAACAAAAGAGAATCATGTCGAGATAGGATACGAAGTGAAACATCATAAATCATTGGATAGTGATGCCGAACGCAAGACGTTGCGGAGACTCGTTGTGATCGGATGCGCGACGGCTTGACGCGACGCGTATAATTGATAGTCCCGATAAAACATACAAATTGAGACATGCGATTTTTGAATCGCATCGTGTGCCTTGACTTTCATTGGAGGATCGCGTATGTATCAATATGCATGTACGCTAGAATTGTGAGAACAAATAATAGAGCCAAGTCCGATCGAGAATACGAGATGTCAAGTTATCGAGAATAAGAGTTACGTGTTTGCGTTGTTCCGATATCTTACAACTGAGCTTGGCTGAAATGCATATATTGGTGGGACGCCTAAAATATGTGTATAATTACAAACTAAGTTGTACGATCCAAACGATAGTGAGACGAGATCGTGGAACGATCTAATAAAACCTTGGAAATTTAGTATTGGTTTCGGTTCGAGGACGAACCTTGTTTGAGTGGTATATTATGTAATGCCCCGCTCCGCATGGTGTATTATGCTGAGTCGTTGACTCGAAGAGTTGCGTTGACCCGATTACGTATCGATGCGAATCGATACAAAGTGTTGAGTTGTCCCGAGGAATACATCGAACTAAGTCGATACGAAGAGTTGTCTTGTCCCAAAGAATGCATCGAGTGAATCGATGCGAAGCGCCGCGTTGCCTCGAAGGATAAGTGCGTTAAGACGGCTCGAAGATTCTAAGAAATCAAATCGACCATGGCGCAAGTCCGAATCGATGCAAGTATTGATTTTAGTTGGTTTCATGTACAGGCTATACGTTTACGCTAAAATGTTAGAGGTCGATCTTTTGCCTTATTCAGTAAGGGGTCCGCGAAAGCGAATCGTCGCCTTGCGACGGACGGAAGCGTTGGCACGGTAAGCCCAAGTCGAACGTATAATTCAATAAGCACGAAGTGCTCGAATGGCTAAGTCAGGAGAGTTGCCCGTGCAATGAAGTTATGAAATCGAGTTGCAACGGCTCGGCAAAATAACAAAGGCGTATCAACTCAAGGTGGGAGGACATTAACTCTTTTTCCTACTCCGTCATGCTTAAGTAAAATACATATTATTGAATGCTGAGTTAACCTATCGACGCCACGGGCGTGGCTCGATAGAGAGATAAACGTAGTGCGTATTGAACACTAGATAGAACAATTGAAATGAATCGTACGGCAAACGTACGAGTCGCTATGGAATATTGGATATCGTAAAGGCGAGCGCCTTGGTGCGCAAGCCGCAAGAACATGGGATAACTATACTCGATGAATGCCTTAGTGCACAAACCATACCGTGCCTTCGCGCATGAGTTAGAACGACTAGAACATTAAAAGATAATAGGCGAGCGCCCTAGCACGCAAGCCACGAACATTGAATACTAAAGCATAAAATATGGCTTCGATGCGTGCAGCAAGTGCACGACACGAAGGATAGATGATAAATGTGTCGAAATGTGCCTACGTACACGAGATAATAAAGATGGCTTTGTTGCGAAAGAATACAGTTGTGGCATAAATATGGAGGAACTGTCGGATATGACATAATGCCTCGAAAGGTGTTCGGGACCTTCGGGTCGTTCGGTTGACAAATATTGAGTTGAGGCATGATCCCATTGAAACATTGAAACGAAGTATGAAACGTAAGAACATAGAAAGTTAACGGAAGAAATACGAGATGATAAGGCGGTATGGTTCCTTCGAAATGTTCGCGGCCTTCGGGCGTTCGTTGAGGACATTCGGGCGTTGTGCCAATTGAAATAGAGATAAGCGAACTTGCTTAGTTGTATGAAAGATAAGATTCGTTGCATGGTCAAATGGACTTAAAGATATAAAAGTCCGTGCATGGGTATTCCCTCGAATGCGACGCACCAGGGCGCTGGGACCGTTCGGCCTAGGAGGGATTCGTTTTCGGTATTGTTGGTGCACTTTATTTAGATGGGTCGCGACCGTCTGGTGAATGTGATAAGCCACTTGCTGCGATTAATTCGATGGCCTCTGATGTTGGTTAGCAATCGCATAGAGTTAACATCGTCTTATGTTTCGATTCGATAAATATAAATTCATTTTAGCCCGAAAAGCTAGTGACCTTCATATAGTTAAGGACGATGGGTTTGGAAGTGCAAGGTATATATATCTTGCATGGATGGATCCTGAATAGCGAGCACTTATAACATGACAGGGAAAACGGATAGGCGTATTCACCTTGCGTCGGCGCAAGGACGAGTGCGTCGATATTGCTAAGTTGCGCCACGAATCAATCACGAGATTGCTTGCCTGTTTACTTATGCGAATTGAATAACATGCTTTCCATGCTTTACAGTCTTCGAATATGCCATGAACTCATCCTAAGGAGAACATAGAAAGAGAACTAAATTGTATGTTGCATGAATCAATACAATACTAAATGTCGGTTTGTTAAGTGGGTTTTTGATCAGTACAGCGAGGACGAAAGTACTAATCCCCCACTAGTTTGCTAGCAGGTTCAGGGATTGGTCTGCTTGCGGCGGAGCTTCGCTTGAACGCGTTGAGGCTTGGAATACCGAAGCGTATTGAAGCGTGCGATCGCATTGACGCTCGGATATGCAACAGGATTGATGCGGCCGAGATATAGAAGGCATGATGTATGGAACGGTGAAATCCTTTGTGGGCAAGAGAGAACCTGAGTGTTGTAGCCAATCTGGCAAATTCTGTTGGACTATCGAAAGCCTTTGTAATCTGATTTCAAATATCAATAAAGTGAATCATTTTCGTATACTCTGTTTTGCCTTTCGTTATTAACGTTCAACTCAAAGATAACCATTTGAGAACTTGTTATCTTGCCTTGCACGAGCGCAACTCCAGGCTCATGCGGCATCACGCCCCAGCGAGGACGATGATTCGGGTGATTCTGGGTCGGGGCGTGACACTCGCTACCTGGCATCGAAGGACCCGCCGCCTACCCGAGCTATGTCCACGATGGCTTGTCATGCCAGTGGCCTTTCATATAGATAATTGGCGTGCTAAGCGACAAATCCGCATGCACGGTGTCGGTCGTAACAAAGAAAGTGTAAGCACGGTATGTGTTGAGTTATGGAATGCGTGTACGGTATGCACATAAGGTATTATGAAGCCTAAGTTTTGGCTACGCATAAAGACACGTGCTTCGGCACGAGATATGGCGTCATGCTTGAGTTCTCAACACCGGTTCCACAAGTTGGGTTAGACGTTTTGAGTTAAGTCTGGAAGGGCCGTAAGGTGAGTTTGGTCAAGTCAGGTTAAGCTGCGAGGCACGACCTCGAAATGTGAGGCACGACCGCGTTATCACAACCTAAGTATAGGCAAGAATTAGCGAGGAGGCACTGCCTCAGAAATTTTGAAGCACGAATCGAATTCATTTTACGACCGAGTCGTTACATCCCAGAGTATGACACGAAAGACAAGTATGAGTCGGTGCATTGATACGGAAGTTCTCGGTGTGATAGCACGGTAACGGTCTAGAGGCACCGAATAGGCCGAGAGTCTATGTTCTAAAACTGATCCTAAGGCAAGAGTAGAAAGACAATCGTAAAGGGTTTATGTTGCACAAAGTTAATGAACGTGTCAGTTTTGTATGGGTGGGCAAGGAGCTCACCCCACTAGTACAGTTGAGTACTGACACCCACACAGTTTTCATGTGCAGGCACATGTAGATGCTCATGGTGCGGAGCTCGCTTGGATGCGTCGGGGCACCGAGTTCCTTGGCAATTCGAAGTGTGCGGCCGCGTGGAGTCAAGACTTATACGGGACATAATGTATGGGCATCGCCTTCCGAAGCATCCGCTGGTTCGAGACATGTATTGAAAGATGAGAGAGAGCTTGAGTGACTTGTAATCTTGGCTTTGCGCCCCTTTGTAATTTTGTTCCAAATATCAATAAAATGTATCGTTTAAATGACTTGTGTGTTCTTCTAAAATTTCTGCTGTTATTATTCAATATCTCTGCTTGGGACTTCTGTGCGACGACCCCGTCGCAGCCGCTGTAATCGGTCGTTATGGAATCCACCTTGTACGAACGCAATCTAGGCTCGTGCAGAATCACGCCTTAGCGAAAACTATCGCTCCTGCGGGAGCGGGGCATGACAGTGATAATCCCTTACTCTGCTACAGAGATAAAGGTCACTAAACAACGGGCCACACGACAATAGGTCTGATATTGTAGTCAAGTTCTCCCCAATCCCCATGTCTAAAATCTATCAATGTCAAGTCTTGTCACGCCCCAGAACCAGAATACTGGAGAGCGGGGGCGAATATAGCCAGCTACGTATAATGAAATGGAATCCATCTCACCATACGGTCATGGCTGTCAAGATATACGAGGGTTTAACTACAATCCATCAATCTCTTAAGGTCATGAACAAGCCTAGTGTCTCAATCATAAGTAAGTAAGTAAATATTACAAGATGTAAGATCACCAAATATACAATAGTAAGGCGTCCCAAATATTACATATTTAGCTGATCATGAAGCTAGTCGTTACAAAATGTGAAGACTAGCAAGAGTTTAATCATACATGATCAACCCTAGGATCTGTCAATCATGTTACAGCCCGTAGGCGGACAGTAATAAGGTATGCAATACGAGCTAACACGTGCTCGCCGGCTAAACGCCTCAAAAGAATAATTTTATAATAGAGTAGGAGAGCCAAAAATAATCTACTCGTTGCCATGGTTACGCCTGGTGGTCACAATCTGGCTGGAAGGTCGGTAGATCCTCTGGTGGTGCTCCGATATCTGGCCATACAAAACCAGTTAGGTCAGATCCCAGAAAGAGCAAGTGCCACAAATGAGGCTTCACTTAGGAACTAAAACCAGCAATTAGCACAAGAATATAATTAAACAATAAGAATTGGAAATATAAAAAATACCAGGATGATATACGACGAGATAACCATAGAACTATTCAGATAACCAGGTTACAACCCGTAAACCAAACAAGGACCGGGGTTGTAACCCTTCATTTGAACGGAACTTGGTTTCCCACCATTTATCGGCAAGATAATATAAGAAAATCAGGACATGTAACAATCTTGTACAGGATCAAGACAAGACTGGTTATGCCTCATCTAACAATCATGGCCAAGCAATAAGTACGGTTTGATACTTTAACTAACTAGGGTTATCACAGGCCTAGTTACTAGCAAGATGCAGTGAGATGTTCCTCCAGCCACAAGCCCTGCAGCTATCCAGGTTATACAGGCGACTTGGATTCATTAAGCAGTTATCAAGAATTGTTAGGTGGCTTGGTGTACAACACATGATAGTGTTCATAGAACTTGTTTCATGAATTATCCCACATGACAGTGGGCTAGAAATGTGCCCTACTCGACGGCATTCTACAAGTCCAACAATGGTGGCCGGGATAACGGGATCGTCTATAACTGGGGAAATCTCTCATGACTACTGTATTATTCTAGTTATTAACCTTAGCCATTTTCAGTAGGTACCCCTGACCGTGGTACTCAGGGATTCATGTCCTAGACATGATACAAAATATTACCGGTTTATTTTGTACAAACACAATCACCCACGGTGTCCAGGCCATTCAATCTTGTCATGACATGCTAGCCGTCGCAACATCATTCGAGATATATATCATGTCAAATTCACTGTCAAGAGTGCGCCACGATGGGCCACTATCATGTCATGTCATTCGTCAAAAGTATACCACAACGGGTCACCATCGTGTCATAAAACATATTTAAAATTAACATTTAACCTGGTATGAGCATATATGCAATAACTAAACATAAACAGGGTACAAGAGCTGTAGAGGAATCATGCGGCTCAGGAGACAGGGCATAACTTCCACATAAAAACTCCAAATGAGGTGCTCCAAAGATATTCGGAAAGGCAAGACAAAGATCTAAAACTTTCATGTTTTAAGTTTTTTGAAATTCTGGCTAGAAAATAGCTAAACTTGGCAAAAAATAGTCATTCTGTACACTTTTTATGCCAAAAATTCAATTCTGCGTAAAATACGCAAAATATCAGGGTTCCAACGTAAAAATTCACATTCTGGATACTATCCAGCGTAAAATACGCAATATCAGGGTTCCCTGCGTAAAATTTTACATTCTGGATACTATCCAGCGTAAAATATGCAATATCAGGGTTCTCTGCGTAAAATTTTACATTCTGGATACTATCCAGCGTAAAATAAGCAATATCAGGGTTCCCTGCGTAAAATTTTACTCAGCCGAAATAAAAAATTCAGAAAACTTGTTTTGGCCATAAAAACTTCATTTTAACTCGAAATGAGGTGAATCAAAAACCTAATTCATACGAAATTTCGTGCTCTTGCTCATGGAACTATTAGTTTTCGAAAATAACAAGTTTTAGTATATCAAAACCAAGAAAACTCCATGAACTCATGAAACTCCAAGGTTATAATATAGATCTAGAAGAATCTATCCATAAAAATCAAAAACTCCAAGTTCTAAAGAGGCTTATAATCATGTAAAGAAGCGAATGGAACAATAAAACTTGAGATCCATCATGAAGCAAGTTGCACTTGCCTAGGGCTCTTGGGTGTAGGTGGAGAGGAGTAAATGAAGAAGAAGAAGAGTTATTGAAGTAATAATGATGAGAGAGAAGAGAGTGGGATTAATAAATGGTGAGGGTGGGGGTAGGTAAGGGTTCTCCCCTTGGTTCATGATGAAACAATAAGCAACCCAAGCCGAATCAAGCCAACCCAAATAAGCCGAACCAAGCTAGGAGACATGCAATACGAGTCAAGATACGTACACGTATTCCAAAATATGTAATACGAACCATGGTCATTACAAGTCTGTAGAGTGTCACCCTTATTTCCCGTATTCCGTATTTATACTCGTATCTGGATTTTGGCATGTACTTTTATTTTTCTCAACTTGTGGAATTTCGGTATTTCTCGTATTTTGGGTTTTGACATGGCTCGGTTTTAATTGGTTTGGGTTGGTTTGGTTTGGTTTAATGTGTATTGGAACACCTTAGCCTATGCTCCACCCTCAACACACCACATCCCACCCACTTTAAAACTCCACCAACTTTCTCTCTCTCCTCATAAACCTCCATTAATTTCTTCTTCTCCTTCCTCTACACAACACTCTTCTCCTTCCTCTCCACAACACCAACCCATAGGCAAGTGCACCTTGCCATCACATGAGAACCCTATTTTATGTGTCCATTTGCTAGATTAGGACATGGTGATCAACATTAGAATTTGATATTTTGTGATTTGGAGTCTCCATTGTTCTAGATCTAAGTTTTTCCTATTTTCGGTTTTATATGGTTTTGATCTATTTAAGTTAGATTCTTATGGGTTTTGATGTTTCCATGTGGAAGAGAATTCCATTTCACCATAGTTGAAACTTTGGAAATCTGGATTTGGAGTTCGGATGGCCAAGTTGTGAGATTTTGAAGTTTTGGGAACCATTGGAGCCTCTTCTCAGCCATGGAGAAGAAGACCCTTTCCCCGGCGTGCGTGCTTTTGTGCGTACGCAGCTCTCCTGTGTGCGTGCTTTTGTGCGTACGTAGCTCTCCTGCGTGCGTGTTTTTACGCGTACGCAGCTCTCCTGCGTGCGTGCTTTTGTGCGTACGCAGCTCTCCTGCGTGCGTGTTTTTACGCGTACGCAGCTCCCTTGCGTGCGTGCTTTTGTGCGTACGTAGCTCCCTTGCGTGCGTGCTTTTGCGCGTACGCAGCTCCCTTGCGCGCGTGCTTTTGTGCGTACGTAGCTCTCCTGCGTGCGTACGCAGCTCTCCTGCGTGCGTGCTTTTTCGCGTACGCAGCTCCCCTGCGTGCGTGCCCTTGTGCGTACGCTGCTCCCCTGCGTGCGTGCTTTTACGCGTACGCTGCTCCCCTGCGCGCGTGCTTTTGCGCGTACGCTGCATCCTGACTCCTTGCTTAACCCATTGGCTCTTGGAGTATTGGTTTTCTTTCTCGATTTGGTTTCTCTTTTGTGGATTGGATTTTCCTGAGATCTGTTCAACACAGCACGACTATCATGACCCGACACGGCCTAATACGGTTTTCAAGTAATTGTTTATGACTAGTACGTTCTCGGGATTTTCTGTGGATTATGATTCTGGTATCCTCTGATCTCCTTGCTAGGGACCCAGTGGGGTGCACTCCTAACTGTAACTTATAATTAATCCTTGTG
This sequence comes from Iris pallida, assembly GCA_029216955.1. NCBI lineage: Eukaryota > Viridiplantae > Streptophyta > Magnoliopsida > Asparagales > Iridaceae > Iris > Iris pallida. Next base: position 20,867 of record JANAVB010024942.1, read on the forward strand.
ACTTGATAACTTGATAGTGGCCCGTGGCGGCGCACTCCTACTTGTAGCATGACTTGATAACTTAATACTGTTGCGACGGCTAACTTAACTTGACCTGCCTTGACACCGTGGGTAGTTCTTATCGCTTGCTTGTTAAATCCACTTGTCCTGTCTTGCATCATGTCTAGGATGGAACTCCTGAGTACCACGGTCATGAGTACCTACTAAAATGGATTAAGGTTAATAACTAGAATAACACAGTACAGTCATGAAGAGATGACACAGCTACAGGAAATCCCGTTACCTGGGCGCTCTTGGGATCTGTAGCCTGCCGACGAGTAGGGCACATTTCCAGTACACTGTCATGTGTTGCACCTTCTAAGTCACTTAAGTGTACATGCGTTTCCTGGACGATGTACCCACCAGAATTCAACCCCTAATTTTCGACCTGGGTAACCTGGATGGTCTACAGGGCTTGTGGCTGTGGAATAATCTCACTGCATCTTGTTAGTAATTAGGCCTGTGATAACCCTAGTTAGTTAAAGTAGTAAGCCGTAGTATCTGCTTGGCCGTGATTGATTGAATGAGGTATAACCAGTTTAGCCATGTCTTGATCCAGTACAAGATTGCTTACTGTCTTGATTTCTTGCATTATTATCTTGCCGATAAATGGTGGAAAACCAAGTTCTGTTCAGATGAAGGGTTACAACCCTGGTCCTTGTTTGGTTTACGGGTTGTAACCTGGCTAACGGAATAGTTCCATGGTTATCTCGTCATACATCATCCTGCCATGTTTTCGTAAATTCTAGTTTTAATATTAGATTTTTCTTGTGCTGATTGCTGGCTTTTGTTCTTATTTCGTGGCCCCCTTGTAGCACTTGCTCTTTCTGGGGTTGACCCAGCCGGTTTTGTGTGGCCAGATTTCGGAGCAGCTCCCGAGGATCTACCAAGCTTGCAGCCCAATGGTGACAACTAAACGGAACCCGGGCTACGAGTGGGTTTTCTATTTTGTTTCGCTCACTCTATTGTAAAACTATTCTTTTGAGGCATTTAGCCGACGAGCACCTGTTAGCTCGATGCACTTTTACTTACGGTCTGCCTACGGGCTGTAAACATGATTAACAAATCCTAGGGTTGATCATGTATGACTTAACTCTTGCTAGTCCTAACATTTTGTAACGACTAGCTTCATGATCAGCTGAATATGTAATATTTGGGATGCCTTATTATTGTATATTTAATGATCATACATCTTGCGACCTTACTTACTTGCTTGTGATTGAGACATTAGGCTTGTTCATGACCATAAGAGACTGTTGGCTTGTAGTAAACCCTCATATATCTAGACAGCCGTAACCGTATATCGAGGTGGTTTCTATTTCAATATACGTAGCTGGCTGTGTCTGCCCCCGCTCTCCGGTATTCTGGTTCTGGGGCGTGACATAGTTTAAGTGGTGGCCCATGCAGGTCTTGTCAATCAAGAAATGTGAGGGTTTACGGAATAGATGTCTCAATCAGTATTCGCCCTTGATCTCCGCCCGTATTTTCAAATCCCTGAAATTCTTGCCTTGATTACATGCTTGTACCGTTGATCTGTCCTGGTCCTTCCTTATTGTTTTCCTGTGTCGTCTTCCTCAGCAGCACTGTACCTGACCCTGCCGATCAGAAAGGAGGAGCACCTCTCGTGGACCTACAGCAACCTGGAGATCAAGCCCAGCATTTCGGAGTCGCCTCCAGAGTGATACCTACTGGAGGAGAACCCCCAGTTCGGCCCGTCCAGCCTGCGGAACTTGATGATGGCACCTTGGTAGGTCTCATCAGGACCTTGATAGCTTCCCAGGATCGCAGAGGAGACGCCTTGCACCAGGCTGTGGCAGATGCTTTGACCAGAGGCGGTCATCCAGGGAACAGCGCGGCCAACAGCTTCAAGCGATTGAACCCTCCTTTCTTTGGACGGCAGCGAGGATGCGATTGCCGCGGAAGCATGGCTTCAGGATACCGAGGTAATTCTGGAAGCAACTAGGACATCCGAGAATGAGAAGGTGGCGGTGGTACGCCTGCAGTTATTGGACTTGGCTCGCAGTTGGTGGGCAGCGCAAGCCATGGGATTAGTGGCACCCATTGCTTGGGCAGTATTTAGAGAGAGATTCCAGACGAAGTATTTCGATGTTGTGGCTCGGTACGACTTACAGACCAGATTTACCAACTTGAAGCAAGGAGGCAGAACAGTCGACAGTTATGCATCGAAGTTTTCTAGACTCAGTAGGTTTGCCCCCACCTTGGTGGCGACCGAGTTTGATAGGGCCCAGCGGTTCCAGCAGGGACTGCATTTGGAGACCTTGTTGGCGGTTGAGCAGTTCGAAGCACCAGACGTTCGATGCAGTCTTGAGAGCAGCTAGGAGGCATGAGTATACCCTCCCAGAGGATCGTAGATAGGACCGGAGGTAGGAAGCGATCCCACAGTCAGATGCACCAATCATCAGCTCCAGCCTCGGCAGCTAGGGGATTGACCATTGGAACTCCGAGGCGGGCGGCCCTCAGTAACGTCGGCTCAGCATTCGACCCCGACGTACCCGCAGCAGCAGAAGCAGAAGCAGAAGCAGATTTTTGCGATGGGATGTTCTCATTACGGGAAGCCAGGGCATGTGGTGGCAGACTATCGCAGGGCGCAGGGATTGTGCCTGGCTTGTGGAGCAGCAGATCATAGGATAGGGGCTTGCCCGAATAGGGGTGGTTCATCAGCATCCAACCCTTCTAGCTCTTCGGTAAGAGGACCGGCCCCAGTACCAGCTCAGGAGCAGCAATATCAGTCTTCGAGGCCCTTGCCGCCTCAGTCTCAGGCATTCCAGCAACAACACCCCCAGCAGTATGCACAAGCCCAAGCTCAGACCCAGAATAGGCAGAGAGGTTTCCAGCAGAGGGGACCAGCAGCCAGAGGACAAGGTCAGGCCATGATGATGGCTATGGAAGAAGAAGTTGCACCAGGTGAGGTTGTGGCAGGTACTATTCTCGTCAACTCCTCTCCAGCGTCTGTATTATTTGATTCTGGTGCATCGTATTCATTTATGTCTGCACGATTCGCGACACGGATAGGATTAGAGCCCGAGTCATTATCAGTGAGGCTCAATATACCTACTGGTAATGGCCTTATGGGAGTAGATCGAGTGTTTTTCTCGTGTCGGATCGTAGTTAGCGGTAGGGAGTTCTCCGCTAGATTCATAGAGTTTTCTATGGCAGACTATGATGTAGTCCTAGGCATGGATTGGTTGAGGAACCAGTATGCTAGGATAGACTGCCATATTGGCAGAGTTGTTTTTAGTATCCCCGGCGAGCCAGAGTTTTCATTTTCTAGAGGCGCAGTGGAGCCATCTTCCCCAGCATTGCGGATGGCAGTAGCACCAGTGCAGTTACCCCGGATAGTTGAAGAGTTTCCAGATGTCTTTCCAGAGGAGCTTCCAGGGATGTCGCCAGAGCGGGAGATTGAGTTCACTATAGACTTGATTCCCAGGACAGCACCAGTATCAGAGCGAGTCTACAGGATGGCGCCTTCAGAGTTGGAAATTTTATACAAAATGATTGAAGAACTGAGGACCAAGGATTCATTCGTGCAAGTGGATCGCCTTGGGGAGCCCCGATGCTTCTTGTGAAAAAGAAGGATGGTACGGTCCAGGCTATGTGTTGATTATCGTACCTTGAATTCGGTGACAATCAAGAACAGATACCCTCTTCCGAGGATAGATGACTTGTTTGATCAGCTCAGAGGGGCTTCAGTGTTCTCGAAGATCGACTTGCGGTCGGGATACCACCAGATCAGAGTCAGAGAGCAGGACATCCCGAAGACAGCATTCAGATCAAGGTATGGACATTGGGAGTTCCTTGTTATGCCCTTTGGAGCGACCAATGCGCCGGCCGTATTCATGGACCTCATGAATCGCATTTTCATGCCTTACTTTGGATCAATTTGTGATCGTGTTCCTAGATGACATCCTGGTCTACAGCAAGGGTGAAGCAGAGCATGAGCAGCATCTCAGAGTCGTCCTCCAGACGCTTAGGGAGCATCAGTTGTACGCCAAGTTCAGTAAATGCGAGTTCTGGCTCGATCGCATATCATACTTAGGTTACATTATTACCCAAGGAAGAGTGGAAGTGGATCCCCAGAAGATTGTGGCTATCGAGTCATGGCCGGTACCCAGTTCAGTGGCAGAGGTTCGCAGCTTCCTTGGATTGGCCGGCTACTACCGGCGGTTCGTTTCAGATTTCGCAAGGATTTCAGCGCCGATGACCCAGTTGACCCGCAAGGATGTGCCGTTTGTTTGGACAGCAGAGTGTCAGGAATCATTTGAGAAGTTGAAGCAAGGTTTGATAACGGCTCCCATTCTCACCCTTCCAGATGGGATCGGAGGATTCACAGTTTATTGCGACGCTTCAGGCAGAGTATTGGGGTGTGTCTTGATGCAGCATGGGAAGGTAATATCTTATGCGTTACGTCAACTACGTGATCATGAGAAGAATTACCCGACCCACGACTTGGAGCTAGCAGCAGTAGTGTTTGCACTTAAATTATGGAGACACTACTTGTACGGAGATAGAGTGAAGATCTTTACTGATCATAAGAGCCTGAAGTATGTTTTTCACCCAGAAGGACCTTAATATGCGGCAGAGAAGATGGCTCGAGCTACTGGTGGACTATGATGTAGATTTGCAGTATCATCCCGGGAAGGCCAACGTTGTAGCAGATGCATTGAGCAGGAGAGCCGGAGTTTATTTCCTGACGGCGCAACCCGAATTTTTGGCAGATCTTCAGAAGATGGGAATTAAAGTGGTTCTTCCAACCAGCGTGGCATTGATGGCCAGCCTACAGGTTCAGTCCAGCATAGTTGACAGAAACCGGGTGGCGCAGTCAACAGATTTCAAGATCCAGCGACTCAGAGCAGAGTGTGAAGCAGGAAGAAGGCCAGAGTTATGTATTCATGAAGACGGTATACTTCGGCACGACACTCGTCTTTGTGTACCCAGTGGAGATATCAGACAGGAAGTCATGGCAGAAGCCCACAGTTCACAATATTCTATTCATCCGGGTGGTACAAAGATGTACCATGATATTCGTCAGTATTTCTGGTGGAATGGCATGAAGAGGGAGATAGCCCGGTTTGTCTCCCGGTGTTTGGTTTGCCAACAGGCTAAAGCTGAACATCAGAGGCCCGCTGGACTTCTTCAACCCTTACCGATCCCAGAATGGAAATGGGAACATATAACCATGGATTTCGTGACCGGATTGCCCAGATCTCCGGCCGACAGAGATGCTATTTGGGTAATTGTGGACAGGCTTACCAAGGTGGCACACTTTCTCCCCTTTAGAGTTGGACAGTCGACGGCGCAGTTAGCAGAGATGTATCTCAGGCAGATCGTCAGGCTTCACGGTGTGCCAGTCAGCATCACCTCGGACAGGAATTCAAGATTCACATCATACTTTTGGCACAGCTTATAGAAGAGTTTGGGGACTCGCCTTCAATTAAGCTCAGCTTATCACCCGCAGACGGATGGTCAATCAGAGCGCACAATCCAGACCCTTGAAGATATGATGAGATCCTGTATCCTTGACTTCGGTGGTTCATGGGAGAATCATCTGCACCTGGTAGAATTCTCGTACAACAACAGTTATCAGGCCAGTATCCAGATGGCACCCTTCGAGGCTCTTTATGACAGGAAGTGCAGATCCCCGCTAGCATGGGACGATGTCGGAGAGAGGCAGATGCTCGGACCCGAATTAATTTCCCAGACGGTTGAAGTGGTCAGGAAGGTCAGAGATCACCTCCGAGTTGCCCAGGACCGCCAGCGCCATTGGGCCGATGCTCATCGGCGTCCCTTAGAATTTGATGTCGGCGACCATGTATTCCTTAGGATCTCGCCTAACCGCGGCGTCATTCGCTTTGGCGTACGGGGAAAGCTTAGTCCTAGGTATATAGGGCCGTTCGATATTCTAGAGCGAGTAGGAGATGTATCCTATCGTCTTGCTCTTCCGCCGTCGCTAAGTGAGGTGCATGATGTATTCCATGTATCCCAATTACGACGGTATATTCCGGACCCGAGCCATATCCTAGACCATTCGGAATTGGTTGTTGGTACCAACCTTTCGTATAAGGAGAGGCCCGTGTCTATATTGGACCGGAGGGAGAAGATACTCAAGAACAAGACTATTAAATTAGTCCGTGTTGCTTGGGGTCATCACTCTCTAGGTGAGTCAACGTGGGAGCGTGAGGACGACATCCGATCGCGATATCCCTACCTGTTTGACTCGTGAGGTATAATGTCTTTCTTATGCCTTACGTTTTCCCTTCCTTGCTTGTATTGTATGATTGTATGATTGAACTGCTTAGTGTAACTTGCCTGTGCTTAATGTAACTTGTCGTGACAATCTCTAGCTCCTTGATTAAATTCTGAGGACGGAATTCTTTTAAGGTGGGTAGAGTTGTCACCCTCATTTCCCGTATTTTCCGTATTCCGTATTTATACTCGTATTTGGATTTTGGCATGTATTTTTATTTTTCTCAACTTGTGAAATTTCGGTATTTTTCGTATTTTAGGTTTGACATGGCTCGATTTTAATTGGTTTGGGTTGGTTTGGTTTGGTTTAATGTGTATTGGAACACCTTAGCCTATGCTCCACCCTCAACACACCACATCCCACCCTCTTTAAAACTCCTCCAACTTTTTCTCTCTCCTCATAAACCTCCATTAATTTCTTCTTCTCCTTCCTCTACACAACACTCTTCTCCTTCCTCTCCACAACACCAACCCGTAAGCAAGTGCACCTTGCCATCACATGAGAACCCTATTTTATGTGTCCATTTGCTAGATTAGGACATGGTGATCAACATTAGAATTTGGTATTTTGTGATTTGGAGTCTCCATTGTTCTAGATCTAAGTTTTCCCTATTTTCGGTTTTACATGATTTTGATCTATTTAAGTTGGATTTTTATGGGTTTTGATGTTTCCATGTGGAAGAGAATTCCATTTCACCCTAGTTGGAACTTTGGAAATCTGGATTTGGAGTTCGGATGGCCAAGTTGTGAGGTTTTGAAGTTTTGGGAACCATTGGAGCCTCTTCTCAGCCATGGAGAAGAAGACCCTTTCCCCTGCGTGCGTGCTTTTGTGCGTACGCAGCTCTCCTGCGTACGTGTTTTTACGCGTACGTAGCTCTCCTGCGTGCGTGCTTTTGTGCGTACGCAGCTCTCCTGCGTGCGTGTTTTTATGCGTACGCAGCTCCCTTGCGTGCGTGCTTTTGTGCGTACGTAGCTCCCTTGCGTGCGTGCTTTTGCGCGTACGCAGCTCCCTTGCGTACGTGCTTTTATGCGTACGCAGCTCTCCTGCGTGCGTGCTTTTGTGCGTATGTAGCTCTCCTGCGTGCGTGCTTTTTCGCGTACGCAGCTCCCCTGCGTGTGTGCCCTTGTGCGTATGCTGCTCCCCTGCGTACGTGCTTTTACGCGTACGCTGCTTCCCTGCGTGCGTGCTCTTGCACGTACGCTGCACCCTGACTCCTTGCTTAACCCATTGGCTCTTGGAGTATTGGTTTTCTTTCTCGATTTGGTTTCTCTTTTGTGGATTGGGTTTTCCTGAGACCTGTTCAACACAGCACGACTATCTTGACCCGACACGGCCTAACACGATTTTCAAGTAATTGTTTATGACTAGTACGTTCTCAGGATTTTTTGTGGATTATGATTCTGGTATTCTCTGATCTCCTTGCTAGTGACCCAGTGGGGTGCACTCCTAACTGTAACTTGTAATTAATCCTTGTGACTTGATAACTTGATAGTGGCCCGTGGCGGCGCACTCCTGACTTGTAGCATGACTTGATAACTTAATGCTGTTGCGACGGCTAACTTAACTTGACCTGCCTTGACACCGTGGGTAGTTCTTCTTGCTTGCTTATTAAATCCACTTGTCCTGTCTTGCATCATGTCTAGGATGGAACTCCTGAGTACCACGATCAGGAGTACCTACTAAAATGGATTAAGGTTAATAACTAGAATAACACAGTAGTCATGAAGAGATGACACAGCTACAGGCAATCCCGTTACCTGGGCGCTCTTGGGATCTGTAGCCTGCCGACGAGTAGGGCGCATTTCCAGCACACTGTCATGTGTTGCACCTTCTAAGTCACTTAAGGGTACATGCGTTTCCTGGACGATGTACCCACCAGAATTCAACCCCTAATTTTCGACCTGGGTAACCTGGATGGTCTGCAGGGCTTGTGGCTGTGGAATAATCTTACTGCATCTTGTTAGTAATTAGGCCTGTGATAACCCTAGTTAGTTAAAGTAGTAAGCCGTAGTATCTTCTTGGCCGTGATTGATTGAATGAGGTATAACCAGTTTAGCCATGTCTTGATCCAGTACAAGATTGCTCCCTGTCTTGATTTCTTGCATTATTATCTTGCCGATAAATGGTGGGAAACCAAGTTCTGTTCAGATGAAGGGTTACAACCCCGGTCCTTGTTTGGTTTACGGGTTGTAACCTGGCTATCGGAATAGTTCCATGGTTATCTCGTCGTATATCATCCTGCCATGTTTTCGTAAATTCTAGTTTTAATATTAGATTTTTCTTGTGCTGATTGCTGGCTTTTGTTCTTATTTCGTGGCCCCCTTGTGGCACTTGCTCTTTCTGGGGTTGACCCAGCTGGTTTTGTGTGGCCAGATTTTGGAGCAGCTCCCGAGGATCTACCAAGCTTCCAGCTCAATGGTGACAACTAAACGGAACCCGGGCTACGAGTGAGTTTTCTATTTTGTTTCGCTCACTCTATTGTAAAACTATTCTTTTGAGGCATTTAGCCGACGAGCACCTGTTAGCTCGATGCACTTTTACTTACTGTCTGTCTACGGGCTGTAAACATGATTAACAAATCCTAGGGTTGATCATGTATGACTTAACTCTTGCTAGTCCTAATATTTTGTAACGACTAGCTTCATGATCAGCTGAATATGTAATATTTGGGACGCCTTATTATTGTATATTTAATGATCATACATCTTGCGACCTTACTTACTTGCTTGTGATTGAGACATTAGGCTTGTTTATGACCATAAGAGACTGTTGGCTTGTAGTAAACCCTCATATATCTAGACAGCCGTGACCGTATATCGAGGTGGTTTCCATTTCAATATACATAGCTGGCCGTGTCTGCCCTCGCTCTCCAGTATTCTGGTTCTGGGGCGTGACATAGAGTCATTTCGAAAGTAAAAGCAATATTGATAAAGAAATCTAGAATGCAAACACGAGGTCAATACCACGAATAGTCATGTAAGCCTCGCATCATGAATGTGTCGGTGTCCTATGGTCAATCGTGTCAATGGACACATCAGTATGTACGTAATACCTAATGTCAATGCTCGATGTCACTATCATGACATCGGCACCCGTCTATAAATGGACACTAAGTATCGACGTCCTACGTCATGCAATGCTAATAAAAAGTAACAAAAAAACAGAAAAGAATAATCTGTAACGAAGGCAAGGCACGCTTGCCTGTAACTGCCGTCTGCGGGTGGGCCTGTCCAACTCCGGTGTCGTTGTCGATCCTCCCAAGCTCACCTATAATAACACATTATATTTAATATTCTATATCAACATATCATATATAAATTATATGAGTAACTACGCCTCCAAGTTGCCATAACGTTGTTACGACACTGCATCTATTCTATAGGTACATATAGGTACCAAATTCTCTCGTAAATAATTTACAATTATAACAAAATAACATATTTAAATTCTGAAATTTATCTATAAATATTTATATATTGCTATAATTATATTTTCAATAGGAAAACCCTTTCACAAAAGGTCCTATGTCAATAACACATATGACTTCTTCAAATTCGACCCATTAATTTAGTCCCGAAACAATGAATAAATAAAATTAATAAATTCTGTAAAAATCCCAAAAATTAGTTAAAATTTTACTTATAATGATAAACCTTGCACAACATAAAGTTTAATACGGATTCATGGAGTCTTGACACTTTTGGACACAAGAAAAACAGAATTTTTCGGAGTTCAGTGACACGGCAAATGTCTTGAATTTTTAAAAATAGCAAACGGATGCGAAATCTAACTTTCAGATATGCGAAAAGGTATCGACGTCTAGATTCTGAATAAAAATATTAAAAGATTAGAAACTGACCTTAGATATGCAAAAAGTGGCCCGCAACAGAATTCATCAGTTCTGGATACCCTGTCGTAGAATCAACGCCACGGGCAAACCGCTTGGAACTAGGAGATCCGGCGATCATAGGTTGGAGTAGACATACAAAGATAACTCTTAGATTTGGTTTGAGGAGAAACGGCTGAGAAAAAGTGGATGAAACATCATCTACAAGTCGACTAACCTGCTGTGACATTTCAGACTTCGATTCGATGGAGTTTCGGCCCAAGTAGCGCGTCGCGCACCTCTCTAACGGCCGCAGGGTTGCTCCTACAGTTGCTAGGGTGGAAGGGGATGTTGAAAGGGACATCCAAGTGGTGATGGTTGGCACAGAAATCGAGGAAAAAATATATTTTATGAAGAAAGGAGGGGTCGGATAGGGTTTCGGGTTTGGAGTGGTGGCCGCTAGGTTTGGGGGGATTTGTGGAGTAGTGGGTGGTCATGAGAGAGGGGGATGGTTAGGGTTTGATAGGTATATATATATATATATATATATATATATATATATATATATATATATAGTGCATGGGCTTTGGTTTGATCTAATTTGGATAGGACTCGGTTCTCCAAATCATACTATTATTAATAGGTTTCCTATTTTGGTTAGATGTTTGACCAAGCCAAATATATAAGGGAATATTGTATATGGCCACAATTAAACCTCTAAAATTCTCTTAAATATATGTATACTTGGTTTTGGTACTCCTAGTTAGGCTCTAACTAGTAGGATTGACTAGGTTAGGGTCCTAGTAGCATTACTAGTCAAATTGGACCCAAAAATTAATTTAATGAGTCTCATATACCATTTACAAATAAGTAGCACATGGGAACTCGATTGGATGGTACACCCTAGGTATGTGCATTGTAGACTCAAAATGGATCAAAATCATATATTGGATTATACGGTTTCGATCTATGTCAAGTCCCAAAATCAAATTGGAAGTTGGGCCTAGAATTAATTTAAATGATCAAATGGTCTAAGTTGACTCGAAATCATGTGAAGCCAAAAGAATGTTGGAAAACAAATTTGGATGGGACATAATATATCAAACTGAAGGTGGACGTGTGTAGAATTCAAATATGGAACTGAATTTGAAAAAAACAATATTTTTGTGCTTCAAAAATTAAAGCTACGGTAAACTACTAACATAGTCATCATTAACTTTAATAATTTAAAATATCCATATAAAATAATTAAAAATAATTAAAATAAAATCCAAAAATCAGGGGGCTTATACTGTGAGACCATAGGAGACTTGATTGTAGCATGCACCCCCTTGTCTCTTGACAGCCACGATCGCCGTATGACGTTTGTATACCTCATATGGAGTAGCTGGCCTAGTCCATCTCCGTATTTCGGTACTGGGACGTGACATTAGCAACGGAAACGACAGTCGCTATTCCGTCGATAGCCTGCAAAGTAAATTGTCGCTGTTCCGTCGCCATTCCGTCGCTAAATACAATATTGCATGTCAGTATTTATGTATCCTGCACTCCACATCCATGTCGACAGTTACACACACAATATACAGTCATATAAACATTTTTCAAATACAATATCAGTATTCGTGTTTCCAGCAGTCCTTATCCCTGTCGACAGTTTTACAGTAGGCACACGTATCAGTATTTGTGTTTCCTGCAAATTCTCAGTTTCATGCACACGTATCCCAAATATTTTAATACAACACATACACACATATCTAAAATATTTTAATACAAGAAAGTACTGGTACAGTAAATCTAGGTCGTCGGGCGTGATGGAAACCTCTCGGCGGGCATGATGAAGACCTCTCGGCGAACTTAATAAAGATCCAAGCTGCAAACGTGAACGTCGACCTCTCGGCGCCATAGAAAAATCTGAAAGAAATAATAAGTAATGATGTGTTAAAAATAAAAACTATTGTTATGTCATTATACTAATGGAACTCGTATATTAAGTTAAAACGTACGTACTAGTCTGATTCATCTTCCCAAGAGTCTTCTGAATCATCGCTTGATTCCGAAGTGTCTTCTTCTGCTTCTTCATTTTCACTATCACTATGATCTTCATCTTCATCTTCCAATACTTCTTCCTCAACATCTTCCAATTCTTCATCAACGTTAACCTTCATAACGTCATCTACTGCAACCTCCATATCTTCTAAATCTTCTTCCTCAATACCAGCCAAACTTATATATGTCGGTTGAGGCTTGACCACCTCTTCCTCTTGGTAGGCTACATTGTCACGCCCCGCTCCCGTAGGAGTGATCGTCCTCGCTAAGGCGTGATGCCGCACGAGCCTAGATTGCGCTTGTGCAAGGCAGTTTCATAACGGCCAATTACATCTGCTACGACGGGGTCATCGCACAGAGGTCCCAAGCAGAAATATTGAAACATACAGCGAAAATCAAAGACAAAACACAAGTTATTCAAAACGTGCTCTTTATTGATATTGAACAATTAGATTACAATAGGCGCAAGTCCATGATTATAAGTCTCTCGTGCTCACTTTTCTCTCATTTTATAAGTCACTCTGCTCTCTCTCATCTCTCGATACAATGCTTGAGCCAGCGGAAGCTTCGGAAGGTGATGTCCATACATTATGTCATGTATAAGTCTTGAGTCCATGCGGCCGCACGCTTCGAGTCGCCAAGGAACTCCGTGCCTCGACGCATCCAAGCGAGCTCCGCGCCACGAGCTTCTACCTGTGCCTGCACATGAAGACTGTGTAGGTGTCAGTACTCAACTATACTGGTGGAGTGAGCTTCTTGCCCACCCATACAAAATCGACACGTTCATTTACTTTGTGCATTATAAGTCCCTTTACGATTGTCTTTCTAGTCTTGCCTTAGGATCCATTTTAGAACAAGACGTCTCGGCCTATACTTAACAATGTAACGACAGGGTCGTGCAACGACGGGGTCGTGCCATACTCTATTCGTGACTTCAACGCATTCATGACAGTGCTTCGTCGAGGAGCAACTTATGCGAACTCGGCCGTGCCAAGACTTTCACTTAAACTCAGGTCTTCTAGACCAATTTTCGTGCCAACGACGTCAAGGGGACGACTCGTGCTGGTCGTGCCTCTAGACCTTGCTTAGACATGTTCGTGCTTCAAGATTGAGGCCGTGCCTCGCAACTTGTCAAGACTTATCATGCTACCGCCTTGCGGCCTTCCTGCTCGACTCATTTGCTAACTTAGACAAGACTTGTCAAACATAGGGTCGACTTCATGAACATCTCGACGCCAAGTATCGTGCTAAGCACGGTGCCTATTCTGCAGCCCAATCTTAGGCGCAGATATTGTGTTACCGACTAGACCTGCATTCAAGTTCTAGACCCAATCTAAAGGCATACATGCAATTTTGTCGCTACTCTGCCGACCCATCTACATGAGTGGTCACTAGCAATGTCAAGCTATCTTAGACTCGGCTCGAGATATCGGCTCGTTCCTCCGCGGGTAGCTAGCCCCGGAAGTTCCAAGTATCTCCCATGCGGTTATCCAGCATCCTACCGTGAGCCGCCTTGCTTCTCCCGGGCCGACATGATCCCGGTGCCCCGACGATCATTCGAGAAGACTACACCTTGCCGACAAGTTGTCCAATGACCATACAAGACTCAACTCGATCTATCAAATGCTTCCTTAACATGACCATGCTTTCCTCCTTTCTATCGAGACTTCCAAGTAGCGGGACCGATCTCGTGTGATTCCTTGCCAAGACTTATCAAGACTTAACGAGACTCCCAAGTAGTGGGACTGATCTCGTGTACGAGACTTATCAAGACTTAGCGAGACTCCCAAGTAGCGGGACCGATCTCGTGTGATTCCTTTGATCGTGGCATACTCTCTACTAAATCCACCGTAGCTCATGTCTTAGACAGACCTGGTTCTATAGGCGACGCTATCGCTCAAGTCATATACTTTATATGACGAGCCTTGTTCTCAAGGGACTACGCGACTTGACAACCGCAGATAGAGCGGGACAGTGCTAGAAATGGCTTCGATAGCCCAACATAACTCTTGTCTAACTTATTCGGGCAGCGACTCGACGAGTAAAGGCTACACCGAGCTCCGCATTTAGGGAACGTGCTATGCACGGGGTCGACTTGAACAACCAAGTTCTCGGGTGCCTAGACATAAGCCAACAAGCCGTGCACTACGACTTTAACCCACGGGATGTACGAAGGCTATGCCAAGCCTTGGACGACGGGACCGTGCATGCTTTATCATGCATTCATGCGGGCGACGCCTATGACTTAGGCCAATACAAACGTTGGGGCAAAACGACGGGACCGTACATGCTTTATTGAGCATTCATGCGGGCGACGCCTATGACTTAGGCTAATTCGAGTGTCGTGGCAACTTGGCAACTTAAGCCAACTTCCTTCTCCCAAGCCACGGGAACGAAGGATCGAGTGTCATTTGAAAGCACGCTGAGCCGACTTCTAAGCAGACCGTGGGACCATTTTCCATGTTCTAAGACATTCCGACGGGTCGGAATTATTCCCTTAGCTATGTGGAGGTTGAACTCCCGGCCGGGATTCGAACTCCCGACCACTCGGACCGCATGCATCTCTCTTATCCACTAGGTTAGAGGTCATTTGATATATATATATATATATATAATATATATATATTATATATAATTATATATATATATATATATAATATATTATATAAAATTGTTTAAGTCTTATTCGATTTGGACCAAAATCGAAAGTCGAAATCGAATAATTCGAATCGATATTTTAACTTAACGAACTCTTTTATTACAATTCCATTCTATTTTCAAAACCGAACAATACTCACCCTTATAATGATTTAGACTATTATTGTGTTGTGCTGGTCGGTCTTACTAAGGGCCTGGTTTGGGATAAATACATAATTTATATGGGTACTCACACTAACGCATTTATTAATACTAATATACCTTTAACTTAAATTATGTTTTTATAAATGTAAAATATGGATTGATAAATATATTTGTGAAAATACGCATTTACCAATAATATATGTGTCCTTAGAGTACATGCTAACAAAACTTATTCACTATGTAATGCTGAAGTCTCTATCCAAGACCTATAATGACGGAAGACTACATTTTTTTATTTTTTTATTTGTTCTAACACGTCTCATAAAGTTGGATGGATTTTATTTTATTTTACAAAATTCACTCAAAATATTTGTCAAATGATTAACATGTGTTTTGTGATATCATAATGTTAATGTTCATTTTACCGCATCGAAACTCTAAAAATGTTAGTAAAGATTTCAGGTTATATGTCTATAAATGGGTTAATTAGTTGTACCTCTATGGTTTGTACGTATTTTGGTAACTGTTTCTATTGTTTTAAAAATAAAGAATACCTCCCTGGTTTATAAAGTTAATTAGTTATACCTCCGTGGTACATAGAAGAAAATGAGTGAAAAATTAAGCAGCCAGGAAGGTGTTCTTTATTTTTGAAACAACGAAAACAGTTACCAAAATACGTACAAACTATAGGAAGATACAACTAATTAACCCGTCTATAATATATGTTAACATACACTTTCTGACCATATAAGTTAAGCGAATAATAGATTTGAAAGTACATTTTCGAGCAACATGTAAGCTGAGGAGAATAACAAAAAAAAATGTAGGGGCCCAACCATTTTCATGTTTTTTTCATAAGTTATTGTAAGAAATTGAATTGGTACAATTTATCTCGAACCTTCGAGTCCAATGGACGACTTGTTATGCTAATTAATCTTTGAATAAATATTAATCGTACCTACTTATATAATTAAAAAAATTAATTGAAGGTTTTCCAGAGATAATTATAAAAGGTGAATATTCACAACCAGGAAAAAAAAATGGTACATGGAAGAGAGAGAAAAAAAGGGGGAGTGGAACAAAAGGAGAGAAAAAAAAAAGGGGGGGGGAACAAAGGAAAGTTTCAGGGCGTGTTTGGAAGTTTTATTGGAAAGGGAAAGAATATTTTGAGAGAAAAAAAAAAAAAAAAAAGGGAGAGTGAAATGAAGGTAAAGTTATTCTTTTGCTTTTTTTGTTTGGATGACAACAAAGTATAGGAAGGAATAGTAATTAATAAATTTTTGTTTGTTGTGGAATGAAGATATAATTACTATTTAGTCCTTAATTTTTCAAATCATAATGTATGTTTAGCTTTTTGAGGGGTAATTGGATAATTTTTAAACAATTCTCTCATCTCTCTCCATTTTTCTCTCATTTTTGGAAGAAAAAAAAAATTAGTGGAGCCCATCTAATTTTTTCTCATATTCATCTCATCCATTTCCTCCCACTTCCCAAACACTGTAATTTTTCATTTTTCTTCCATTTTTTCTCAACTTATTTCTTTCTTCCATTTTTCACCATTCCCAAACAATATGCTAGTCACCAGGGGCGGATCCAGAAATGTATACTAGGGTGGGCTAAACTAGGTTGGGGTGGGCTAGATGTAAGCTAACTCCCATAAAAAAAAAATCAAAACCAAAAACATATAAGGAAAAAAAATACAGAAATTTTACTGTACCAATAAAATTTTATATAAAATTAACAAAACGATAAAGTTTTCGAATTTAGAGTCAAAGATAGCATCCGACATTGCGTGTGTCGGAAAATTGGTCAAGCCCAATTTCCGACACACCGTTTGTCGGAAATTTGACTTGTCAAATTTCCGACAAACCGTGTCGGAAATTTGGCTTGACCAAAATTTCCGACACACGTGATGTCGGAATTGTGTGGCGTGGTTTTCTTAGGCTGGTTCGGTTTTTTTGGCTGGGTTGGTTCACAGTCAAATATTGGGGTGTTGGTGGTTGGGAGTAAAGTAGATCTGAGTAGTAGAAGTAGAGAACAGAGAAGAAGTAAGAAGGAGAAGTGAGAAGAAGAAGTCAGCAGAAGAAGAAGTGAGAAGAAGAAGAAGAAGGCAGAAGAAGAAGAAGGCTTGGTTAGTAAATAATCTAGCATTTTATATTATTATTTTGTTAGTATTTTATATTATGATACTTTTAGCATTTTATATTAACTCTAATGATACATCTAACCTAAGACAAATCTAAACCTAATTTAGATCCAATCATAACCATTAAGACTAATCTAGACCACAATCCTACCCTTAAGACTAATCTACATTCCAATCCTAACCCTTAAGACTAATCTACACCTATTTTAGACCCTAATTCTAACCCTTTAGACTAATCTACATCTAATCTAGATCTCAACCCTAACCTAAGCTAAATCTTTAACCTAACATTAACCCTAACCTAATCGAAACCAATTTCCTAAGCTAAATCTTAACTTTAACCCTTGACAACCATCTCCCTAACCCGTAACAAAATCCTAACCTAACATTAACCTTAACCCTAACCCGTAAACCAAACCATTAACCTTATCCAAACCATTTTCCTAATCCTAACCCTAATCTCAACCCGAACTTAACCCTAACATAATCCAAATCCTAACCATATATAAACCGAAACTCTAATCTAATGCTTATACATTCGTTGACAACCATATTTTTACAGATGGCTAGCCAAAACGACGGTTGTATACCGGGGGACCAACTACAGATTTGATTAAGCAGCAACGTGAGTCGCACATATGTAGTCTGATATTTTCTGGAGAGGTATATTAAATTTTAATTGTGTTAGTCAATAAATTTTTCATTTTATATTTAGTAATAATATAGTTTGTATGTTTTATATATAGCTATGTGATTACAAAAAGGAAGTGCGGTGTCGAGAACACAACACATGGCGCTATGAGGGCCAACTTGGTTTCTGGAAATTGACTAGTGACCAAGAAGCTTTATTGCACGTATTTGGTTTTAATTACCTTGATCAAATACGTTTTCTACGTCACGATAGAGACTTGATTCTGAGTCTGGTGGAGCGCTGGTGGCCCGGACGAAATACGTTCCAGCTACCTTTTGGAGAAATGTCCATTGTGCTTAAAGATGTTGCAAATATTTTAGGTCTACCTATCACAGGTGAACCTATAATATTTGATGAGCAATTTTCTGGTGAGACAGCGATCACGACCTACCTAGGTGTGGAGGCACCCAAATTGAAAGGCAAAGGCCTAGTGTCGTATACATGGCTCCGGCAGAATTTTATGCACATAGATCGTATCGGTGACCAAGAAATATCAGTTGATGAGGAGAGGGTAAGTATTACATTTGTGGTTAATATTGTGCACATAGATTATATATCAATTTAGTTTAGCTAATATAATGTTCGTCATATTCCGTTCAGGTCATTGCATGCACTAGAGCCTATTTACTAGGCCTTATTAATGCTTTTTTGTTTCCGACGCATCGGATATGGTAAATTTACGGTTTCTATTATTTTGAATGATTTGACGGAACCGACTCGTCATGCGTGGGGAGCGTCGATGCTGGCATATGTATACAGTGCTATGTCAGATTTGTACAGTTCCATTCGAAGGACAAATTGATGAAAAATTTAAATGGATGTGCTACATTGATTCAGGTACTAAAATTGTTTGAATTTGGTATATATCGCAATTTGTTATATATTTAAAATTTGTACACTTATCATATATTTTTTAGGTTTGGTCCTACGAGCATTTTTCTATCGGTAGGCCACTTTCCCTTATCAGTAGCGACGCACATGTATTTCCGTTCGCTTTACGGTGGACTACTGATGCGGTAGATCCCGCACACTGCGTTTACTCGGTTGCTCCGATATATCGGGGCCAATTTGATTCACTACAAATTTCAGAGGTATATAAATGTCACCATTCTATATCTATTTAGTATATTATGTTTTATTTCCTTATAATTATTTGTCAAAAAACAGGTTCAAATGGTACATTATTCTATCAATCCTTATCCTTCTGAGATAGAACGAACATCATATGAATTAAGTCTCCATAGGTTTTACATAATATACCATGGAGACATAATGTATCATCCAGCTGATCGGGTTATGCGGCAATTCGGTATGAAACAACATATACCCGAAGACCCCCTCACTACAATCGTGGTAGGGGAAATGCAACCGTAAGAGCCCGCAAATTAATTCCTGCTTGGAATTCCAGACTAGAGACGCATAACATCTCACATTTGTCTCAGAACATAGCTACTATGGAGGACTGTAAGTTATTTTAAAGTTAATATTTTTGCCACTTTTTTCAAAATGGTACATCTCACATATTTCATATACTACCAGTATACGGGGATTTTGCATATAGATCTTGGTGGGGATCTCCACGTATAAGCAACAGACGCTACATATATCAGGAGCCTCGATTCGAGCATAGAGCTATAGATGATTCTAGTCTGCGTGGATTTTATCAACATATAATGACAACTGATGTAAGTAATTATTTTTAGTTTACAAAAAATTGGATTACAATGTTTAGCTTGCATAAGAACTAAAATAAAGTGTTATTATTTCAGGTTCCAGCTTTGCGCAAGCATATGATAACCCAGATCCTGAAGTCTTGAGAACAAAAGTAAAAAACTTTCTGGATTGGGTACAAGCGGATCCGGAGCCTCCGAACCCTACGCTACATATTCCGCCAGATTATCCTGTAGGCATGATTAGCCAACGTCAACCACATCCCCGCAGGCCAAGGCACCATGTCACCCAACCGTTCCCCGATAGTCCGCCCGCAAGCTGACGAGATCCCGCCTCAGCAAGCTGACGAGATTCCACCTCAGCAAGCTGACGAGGACTACCCAGGGGACTTCGCAGTGGGCTGGCCAGGGTTCTTCCCAGTGGGCTGGCCAGGATTCTTCCCAGTGGGCTGGCAGGGTTCTTCCCAGTGGGCTGGCCAGAGTTCTTCCCAGGGGGCTGGCCAGGAGACTACCCAGGGGACTTCGCTGTGGCCCGGAGTGACAGATTGGTTCCAAGGCTATGGTTTGGATGGAGATTACTATACACAGATACTAACGACTCCATCAGCACCAGCACCAGCACCCACGCAAGACGAAGGTGGTGATGCGTCCCAGGAGGATACGAGGCGGAGGAGCCCGACTCAATCTCAGAGAAGTTGATCGTCCAGACTATTGGGAATTAGATAGACAAGGAAGATAGATGTAAATTTTGAACTTGTATGATGTTTTGTGTTCATTTATATAAAAGTCACCTTTCTTTGACAAAATATTACAGATACTTCACATGATATTTCTTATTCATTCTCTTGGTTGATTTCTACAACTCCTTCTATTGTGTCCTAAACCATTGCAATTACTGCATCGGAGATCTCTTGAAGATTGATCCTTCGCCACAGTACGGTTCTTCTTGGGTCTTCCGGCTTTGCGTCGTACATCTGGTACTCCAATGTCGCCTCTAACCAATGCACTTTGAATGTTGTAAGGGACTGGAATTGGCTCCAAGTGCGGCTCGTAGACACTTTTTAATGCTTCCTTTGAAAATATAGCTGGATAATAATGCTCAATCCTGATATTGCAACAATTACAAGCATAACATGCATGTACACATGGAAGAAAAGTATGATACCACTTTAAACATGAACAATAGTTTTCATTTAAACGAACAACATATGTCCTATTTGTTTGACGATCTAATATCTCAAACAAATGACCCACTATCCGTAACATTTCCAGCTGATGGATTTCTTTTGTGATACGAGCCATCGTTTTTAACATCTTCGGACAAAAATTTGTTTCAAGATTTTCGGCTTGTTGTCTGTTTTTGTCCTGAAGTGTTATAATCTTGGCTCGAATACCATCAAGTAGTGTCGTTATTGGTTTATCACGAAGATTTTTAATCCAGTTATTGAAAGATTCAGCAAGATTTGACGTGTTAATATCTAGTCTTGGACAAGGAGAATACGCTGTAATCCAGTGTGAGAAAACACGATTTTCATCATTTACTCCAACGAGCCAATTGTAAACATCAACATTTTCAGCTTTAATCATCTCCAAGCAATTATTTGCATCTGTTTCATTATAACATCTTGCAAGAGAGTCCAAGCTACGTTGAAAATGCTTTGATCTACATACTGATTTCAAATTTGCTTTAAAATGTTGAATACAAAAAAATGAGGCGATTCCGGAAAAATTGCACGCATGGCATTTATCAATCCTTTCTGTTTATCCGATATAAAAGAAATTGTATTCCAGGCATCAAAAAATCTTTCAAAAGATATTCTTAAACCGTTTAAAAACCAATTCCAAGAATCAGTGTTTTCACTCTCAGCAACAGCATATGCAATAGGATATAATTGATAGTTAGGATCATGAGCACAAGCAATAAATAAAATACCTCTATATTTAGAGGAAAGAAAAGTAGCATCAATACTAATCACAGGTAAGCATCCTCTTAGAAATCCATCAATGCATGCCTTGAAACAAATAAAAATTCTTTCAAACCTATTATTTTCTGTAATCTTCATAAAATTGACTACCTGGATTTGTCTCAATAATTCTAAGACCATACTCTTCGAGACTACTATATGCATCAATATAACTACCATTTATTTCGGATAGAGCAAGTTCTCTAGCTTTCCAAGCCTTACAGTATTTAATATGTATTCGATGTTCCCTAAATATATCTTTTACAACACAAGATGGACTATACGACTGATTATCTCGAATTTTATCAATAATCTGATTTTTAACCCATACAGTGGTAGCTAGTGGATGAGAAGCAGTTGTAAGTCCACCTAAACAAGAATGAATATTTTCTAGCGTTGCAATAGAAAATCTTTCGCTCTACCTATGGCTTTAGCGTATACCCTCCAATGACAATTTGAACTATTACATTTATATATAATTCCAGTAGCATTATTTAAAGTAGCTGAACAAGTAAAATTACGTCTAATTGCTATATCACTAATAAAACTTCTAAATTTAGAACGGTTCTCAAATTGTTTTCCAATAAATAATTCAGGAGTGCTAAGGCTATCAACAGAATCATCTAATTCATCATCTAAATTTTCAATTAGATCATCACTATTTTCATCATCGTTATTAACATCATCTACTACATGTTCTTCTTCAGTAAATGGAATAACTTGATGAGAAGAACTAGGACCAGCGTTAAAAGTATTACAAGCAGGTAAATTACTTACATTTATAGATGGGGGCGTGACATAGATATTAATATATGGTGATTGTGCATTCACTTGAAGAACAAATTTCCATGCATCTTCACTATCTACATTTATACAATTAGATACGAAAATATGTACTAATATAAATTCGTAGTCGATAGAATATTGATCAATAATTAGATTATGTAAACTAAGAAATGAAATATTTCGATCAACTAAAAGAACTTGGGTTAAACCCCCTTGATACGCTAACCCATTTAGTACACCTCCAAGCGAGCATAGTATTGTTAGATTTCCATCCATGTTGACGACAAGATGAACTTTCTGTAGGAAGAGAGAGCTTCAGCTTTCAACGAAATAGAATTGCCAAACTTCCTACTGAATGAGAGAGGTTGTGAAGTGAATGAGAGAGATGTGGTGAAGTGAATGAGAGAGCTGCTGCGAATTGGTTTGATACTTATAGATGGTGGTAGTTCAATATAGCCGTTGGAATTATAACGTTACAATTGTAACGTTAAGAATTGTAACGTTAGAAACCAAGATAACCCATCTCAACCCAAAAAAAAAAATCAAACCCACCCAACCCAACTCCAACTCCAACTCCAACAAAAGATAATCAAGCAAAAAAAACCAAAGCCAACCCAACCAAAAAAAAATAAATAAAAACCAAACCCAAACTAACCCCCAACAAAAAAATCAACCCAACCCAAAAAAATAATAAAACCAAACCCAAACTAACCCCCAACCCACCCAACCGTAACCACCCAATTTCCGCCAAACTCATTGTCGGAATTTGAGCTTATGCTCATATTCCGACAGTCTGTGTGTCGGATTTTCAACATGTCTATTTTCCGACTTACGATCTGTCGGATTTTATTGTTTGACCCAATTTCCTAAACTATTATCGTTTAAACAAATTTTTAAAAATATTATCGCTACAGTAAATTTTCTGAAAAAAATAAGTAAATCTTTTTTTGGGTGGGCTCCAGCCCACCCCCCCCCATCTAGATCCGCCCCTGCTAGTCACAATAGTAATGATGATGAGTAAGATTGCTTATAACTTTTTGACATTTGTTTTGTTGTAAATAGAACCGCTTACTAGAAAACAAAAATTAGTGCAACTTCAGTTACGATAATTTTTGCTGCATAAAATTCTCATTTACAACAACTAAATAGATATTATTTTTAAAAATATTTAATAAGTACAAAAAATGTAACCATTAAGGGGCTGACAATGCTTTGAATAATTTCTCAACCGACACCAATTAGGAAAGGTCCATCCACAGCCTTGAGTCATGGAATCTTTGTTCATAATCAAAAAATTGCACTGTACTGAGAACCAGTCCATAATGTTTAGTTGTCCAAATTCCATATACAAAAGTTTCCAATCGGTGTTATCCTCGTCTGAGTCGTCTCTTTAACGTAAGCAGCACAAACAACTTTCCACGGTTGTTGACTTAATTTTTTTTTTTTTTCGATACCACGCTTGGTGATTTCAAAACCCGTTTTTAATAGAATTTTGGTCCCAAAAATTTTTACTAAAAGCACATCACCGATTCACCAAGAAAGCAGACGCTTTGGACGAAATGACTAAATAAACAGTGGTGATTTTGGAGGCGAAGCTAGCATTACGTTGCAGTTGAGTCGGCCAACGGACACTCTCATCTCATTTTTTTTACATGTACGGTGTTAACAAGGATATTTTCAATTAGGCAGCTAACTGCCTCCTGTTCATAAGGCTTTCCTAATAGAGGGTTCTTCTTTTAAAAAACTATATGATAGTCCGAGCTCTCTAGCCTAGTGGTATTAGAGCGGACATCCGGAGGGGCCGGCAAGGTTCGAGCCTTCCAATTGTGTGTGTGCGTGTGATTTCAAAAAAAAAAAAAAAAACTATATGATAAAAAGATTATAGGAAAAAAAAAATTCAACAAGAGTTTCCATCTAAAATTCTATCTTAATAAAAAGAAGAAGTTTATTTATCGGAAATTTCAGAGAGAGCATTATAGTTTAATTTTATTTCATAAAAGGAACAAAGTTTGGGAGAATTACGAATTGAGCATCGTGACACCGAAAAGTAGGGCGTGAAATTTTCACGCCCTATATTTGGGCGTAGGAAAGCAAGGTTGGGGTTATGGAATTGTTAATTGTTAGGTTAAGGAATTGTTAATTGTTAATTGTTAGATTAAGGAATTATTAATTGTTATGGTTAATTGTGATGGTAAGTTGGCAGGAAAAGTGAAAAAGTGGCGCCCTTCTTTAGGGAATAAAATTTTTGGCGCCCTTTTTTGCAGCGCAATTTTTTACTGCCTTCTCTAAAGGCTAACTTTCTGCAATTTTCTTCTCTTTTTGGTCAAAAAGGACGGGGAATCTCTGCAACACGCGCACAACCCGAGGCCGCACAGCACAGCCCGAGCCACGCGGCACAAGCCGAGGCCGCACAGCACAGCGAAAGCCACGTGGGGTGAAATTTCACGCCCTAATGAAGGGCGCATTTTTTTGCGCCCCATTTATGGTCGCGCTTTTGTAAGCCCCTGTTTTTCAAATTTTAGTTAATTAAGTGTTAACTAATTTCTAATGTCATTTTTAGCCTTAAAATATTTATTATGATTTTTAGGAATTTTTCTAGAATTTTTAAATAATTTTTAAATGAGTTTTTAATACTAAAATATCAATTTACAATTTTCTAAAATATTTTAATATCATTTTGTAATAATTAGAATTGTTTTAATATAGTTTTGTAATTATTAGAATTGTTAATACATTGATTTGCAATTTTTTAATTGTTATGCAAATTTCTTTTGCACATAAACAGTGCGGGATGGGTTATGCAAATTTAATTTTGCACTTAGACATTGCTAGGACCATTATGTAATAACCTAAACCCTAGGGACCCTAGTGCAAAATTCCTACCCACTCCCTGCCCGACGACCGACGACCGACGACCGGGCTGTCCCTGTCACGACCCGCACCCGCTAAAAGGGCACGTGACGCGACAACGCCCAGCCCTCACCGGAAAAACGGCGTGGAACGCTGTGGATTTTCTAATCTGACAACAGTTTATATATATAACAAAACCTGTCGAGAATATAGTCAACTCCGAACGGAGGACAAGCAATGAATATATATAAGTGCTCAATCACAACTCTAAGATGATAAGTAAAGACTGAAAGATAAAGACAACAAGACGATAAAATATAACCTGTCAAGTCCAAATACAAATAATATACAAGTCCAGTCTCTAATACAGTCCAAATATAAATACAGTCTCAAAAGTAACTGGAAACAAAGTCCAGTACAAGGACCTACTCTAACTAAACAAGTGGTATAGTCTCGTCAGGCGGAGCTACGCCCTGCGGGACCAAGTCTAGGCCCACTACGTCGTCCGGACCATAGTAGGTACTGCAATCTCCATCATCGGCATCTGTAATATTTTATCAACAGTCCAGTCAGGATGGAACGAGTACATATATCTCATAACATATCTCAAGATAGAATAAAAGCTATAAGACTGTAAATAGAGCATATACAATTGAATCATGGAGTGTACATGTATGTATCATGGCATGGTAAGCTGTAAAGCTAGAGCTAGAACAAGAAGTAGAACTGAATCATGGCATGTACACAAATCAAGGTAAGCTATATATCCAATGTGTTGAGTAGTAGTTTCGACTTGTGATTGGCTTGGGTACCTGTCGAGAATCGGCCTGGCAAGTCATAAGTGCGGTATATGACTCACACTGTTCAAGAATGCAAGGGGATATGATCACAGGCATACGCTACTACTCCCCCTACCCCAACTGGTAGAATGGATCCAAACAGGACACGTCACTGCACGGGATTCTAATGAGAAGGTAGCTAGCCTTTTCTAGAATCAGTGACCACATATTGAGCAAGAGCTACAAGGGAGCTTGCACAATACATCCCAACCTAAGAAGGAGAAAACATCTCTCGTCGGGATCCAAGAATACCAATCCGTGAGAACCATGTGTCGGAAATAAGCATATCAACACTAAGTACATGAATCATAACAGTTATCATAAATTGGGAATAAGTATCAGAGAATGTACTCGCCTGTAAGATGAAAAATGTCGACCGGATCAACTGCAGTGTCTCAATGACCTATAGAGAACAAGACGTATCAATACTAAGTTTAGGAAGTAAAGTTAAATCAAATTAAATCCTATTTAGTCATTCTAGGTCAAGACATGTCTAGTCGGGTCAATCTTGGTCATGGAAGAACATTGGAAGTCAATCCGAATCAAACTAGGTCGAAAACTGGCTTACCGTTGACTTTTGGTCAACGGGTCAACTCTGGTCAACTCTAGGTCAACTCTAGGTAAACCCTAGGTCACTGGTGACTAATAGTTGACTTTTAGTCAACTGTCCAAGTTAAATGGAATTTGGAACTAAATTGGGTAAAGTGTTGACTCATAGTTGACTTTTTAGTCTAAAAAGTCAACCGTGGTCAACCGGGGTCAAGACTAGGTTTAGACGGCTAATTCTACTCATTACCAACCTCTACAACCCATATCCAAGTCCATCTTGGACTTCAAACTCAAATTCTCGGCCGTAGGCCAATTCCTTAATTTATCCTTTTTAGGATAAATTTCTAGCCTAGGTGGAAACCTAGTTAGCCTACCTACGCTTAGTATTTTGACCCGTGCTCCCTAGGGTAGTAGGGTACTAGCCTATAGGTTCGTTATCTACCAAAATACCTAGCTAAAGTGGACGTCTAGTCCACCTTACGGCCCGTTGCAGATATCTTGAATATTTCAAGATACGTACTGATACGGCACGATACCGACGCCCTACGACCCCGATTTCCACTCGGGAGCCTACCCGCAAAATCTAATTCACATAACCTAGGCCTACGTCAAGTTTCGTCGCGATCCGATACTCGGAACTCGATTTCGCTCTCTAACTCGATTTCCTCCTTTTCCTATTCTACTTCCCTTCTTCCTACTCTTCCTAATTCTCTAATCCTTCTTCTTCTAACTTCTTCTTATTTTTCTAACTCTAATTCTTCTTCTAACTCCTCCTTCCTCTTTCTATTCTTCTTCTAATTTCCTACTTCTCTTAATTTTCTTCTTCTCCAACTTCTTCTAATTTTCTTACTTCTCCTAACTTCTTTTCTTCTTACTTCATCTTATTTCTTTTCCTTCTTCTTTCTATCTAACTTCTTATCTATCTATCCATATATATACGTATATATATACATATCTATTTATGTACTAATATTACGTACTAGGGGGGTTTAAAGGGGGTTCATTGGGGGGTAAAAAGGGGGCGAAATGGGGGGAAAGGGGCAGCCACAGCAGCTCCTGCTGCTGCTACTACTGCACTGCACCTGCTGCTGCTGTGCTACTGCACCTGCTGCTGCTGTGCTACTGCACCTGCTGCTGCTACAGTTTCTTCCTCTTCTCTTATCTCTCTCTCTCTCTCTCTCTCTCTCTCTCTCATCTCTCTTCTATATATATATATATATATATATAGTTACTAGATATCTATCTATCTATCAAAATATATTATATATATAACACACACATCTATATGTATACAAATACATTCACACACACACATCAATATATGTATATATATATAAATACATACACACTATATCTATATATACGTACATATATCTATATTTTGATATATGTACGTACATATCTATATACGTACATATATATATAGATATACGTACATATATCTATATATACATATAGACACACACACCCTTACACTCTCACTCTCACACTCAAACACACACACACTCACACTCTCACCACCACTCTCCATCATTCTCTCATCCCACACACAAATACACATCAACATATATATATATATATATATATATATATATATATATATATATATAATTACCATTCAATACATTAAACTCCTAATTAAATCTCAACCTAAATTTCTATGAAATCCTACAAAATTCATGGGCAAATGGTGGAGAATTCCCTTCTCATCATTTATTGTGAAGGCATTAAATGAAATGGAGTAATAAATGAGGGATTAAATTCATACCTAAGTAGAGTTTCTTGGAGAGAGAGAGAGCTTGAGACTTAATGAAGAAGTAAAAAGGGGGGGGGGGGGGGAGGCTCTCTTGGCCGGCCAAGGGGGTGAGGGAATGGGTTTGGGTTTGGTTTTTGGGGATCCAATAAGCCTTCTATCCATTAGACTTAGGTTTGGTTCAAAATGAATTCGGTTTGGTTCGGTTTATTTCTAAATACAAATTAAGCCTCTAAAAACTAATTAAGTCATAGAAATAGGGTTTATGGTTTCTAGCCCTATTATGATGGCATGTGGGCCAAACCCAGCTAGTTTGTGGGTCCCACTAAGGTCCAGGCTACCCGGGTCTCCAAATTGAGTCCGAATTGGATAAAATTCAAACCGACTCAAATAAATTCCCAAAAATTATATAAAATCAAATAAAATTCCTAAAATATTATAAAACTTGAAAATGATGAAAATATCCCTAATTTGAAAACTGGGGGTGACAGCCCCCGCCATTTTCGGCCAGCGCGACAGTCCCCGACCGCCTCGACCCCCTATTTAAACCCCCCCTCTTTCCCCCAGACCAAACCCTAACCCTAAATCCTCCCCAGCCATCCACAACCGTCCTGTTCTTCCCCAAAACCCATCAACGGAACCCTAACTCCGGCTAACCCCCAGCGCCCCTCCCACGATGAACGCCACCCCCTACCACCACCACCGAAGGGTTCGCCACGCTGAGATACGACGAGCGCCACCACTCCGCCACCGCCCCGACGCCTACTGCGCCGGCCAGTACGTCTAAAAACCTCCCGACTAGCCGAACACGTAAGTGACAGTGTCTCTTCGTGTCGTACGTGTCTCGTGTTGGGCGCGGGTTGGTCGCCGTGTCCTAACGAGCTCGATTGTAGAACTGGACACGTAAAACTCGTGTCGTGCGTGTCGAAATCGACCCGGACACGTAAAATCCTGTGTCCTTAACTGTCCGGACATAGGATCGAGTTTTTTTTTATGTGTTTATTAATTCAAACCTAATTAAAACTAACTAAAATCCTAACCCTAACACAACCAGTGGGCTGACCCCCTGGCCAGCCCGACCTAGCCTAAACCCCCCCCCCCCTTAGCGCTCTGGCTCGGGTTCGAGCCCCCCTTTTACTGCTGTGTTTATTTCTTTTTCTTTTCCTTTTCTTTTTTCTGTTTTTTTTTATTTATATATATATATATATATATATATATTATATATAATATATATATATATATATATATATATCTATATATATATATTATATATATATGTATATACTGTATATGGTAGTATTTTTATATATGTATTTATATTTTTATAGTTAGTAAATTTTATATATATTTGTATTTATATACATATATGTATATATGTATATATTTTCATGTGTATATATATTTATTATATGTATACAATTTTTGTATATGTATATATACTTTATAATTAAGTATTTTCTTATATATATATACATGTATTTTTAACATATGTATGTATACAATCATTTTGTATAATTTTTCCTTATTAAAATATTAATATTTAATTTGCACTTTCACCAAATTTGTATTTTAGTTTATTTAAATTACTGCAACCATTTGGTGTCCAAGCCTAGCATGGGTTTTTGGGCCCAAATATGTTTTCACACATTCAAGACCTGTACAAGTCATATTGGACTTGATTCATGGCCTTGGGTCCTGTATTTGAACTTTGGTTCAAATTATATACATGGACAAAATACGCAGATAATTAATTATTTTAATTGTGTGCAATGTTGTTTTTGGATTTCAAAAAAATTCTTAAAGTACTGTTAAAATTCTGGAAAATAGTATTTAGATACTATGTTAATTTAGCTAATTTAGTATAATTTTTATAGTATTTAATTTACAGTTTTGCCACTAGTTTGGCATATGAAACCAAAACTCATTTATGTATACTTAGGAAAACTGATTTTTTATAAAATACTTGTACTGGTTAATAAATTCCAGAAAAATTATAATAAATTTCTACAATTAGCAAGGATCATTTTGGTACTTTGTTTTATTTAAAATTAAGCATTTTGTCTATCTTAAAAATTGTTAAAACACAATGATCATTTGATTTATTTATTGATTAATTACGACTTGTAACTTTTTGTATTATTTTAAGTTTTAGCCGTATTGGACCTCACCCCTCACTAGTGTAAAGACCCTGGAAAGTTAGTTAAAGTAGTGTGTCACCCCACATTGGTCTCCTATGCTAAAGTCATCATTTTGGCTAGGTGCCCAATCACAAGTCGTGTTGCACCAATTAGTGTCTCAGCATTTTAGCTTAGTATAAAACTAAGTTATTGCATTTATTTCTACAGTGACGAGTTACCGGACATCTATAGCACTTTTATCGCAGCTTGTTTTACTTTGCTTTGCTAGAGGCAAGTACTTTCTACGAACTTTACATACTGCTATAACAATAAACTGTGATTTACCAACCATGTTAAATGCTGATCCTTGGGGTAGCAAGTTAGAACTTTACATGTTGTATTACTTTCAGTCTCTACCATGTTTATACCGTATCTCATATCTCTCACATGTTTAAATAACGGGTTAAGGGGAAACTGTTAGTATTGTACGTGAACATGACCCCCTTCTCCGTATGTATTTACCGCTCGGTGACATTCTAATGTGACCTTGCCGTATGTTCTGATCCCCGTTTGTGTATGGATATACACCGATGCCGTTCGTGCACGTATGTGCACACCAGAAAAACTTGATATGTGCCGCTGTACATCCTATACACCTATTGACCGATTCACGTACATGCTACGGTTTTAAACTTTTAAACTACATGTTGTTAATTCTAAAAAGAACTAATTAACCCATGATAGCCATGATTCCAGTTTATTACATTCCTGTTCATGCTTCGTATATTTAGTTTGCTAGAATCAGTACTTGCTCCCGTCCTGACAGGATAACGTTGTAGGTATCCTTACTGAGGAGGAGTTACTCTGCGATACATATTATGGAGATACTGCCGAGGACCCGGCCTTGCTTTACGAGGATGTTCCTGCAGGGAACCTCGCCTAGTTATCATTTTTACTTTAGACTTTTGAGAGTAGTCATGTATTAGACTACGTATTTTGTAACTGGATATGTATCCAGTTTTACATTTCAGATCACTTGTACTTTGGACATTTTACTATAATAACGATTTTTGTGTTTGGAGCATCTCTGACTTTTATTCACTTATAGAACTGTTAGCACATTTAGTCTTATCTTATTATTTCTAGAACAGCTTACTGTGTTTTATCTCAAGCACAGGCTGGACATGACTCGGCCTGGCCCAACAATTTAGGTAACGGGTCGTGACATGTTTTTAGTGGTGGCCTATGCAGGTCTTGAATAAATTGTTTGGTTACGTTATTACCAAGCATGCCTGCAATTAGGAACTTAAGGTAATTAGACAACATTAGGAATGACGCTTAGAACACCTAGAGGAATGCTAGGATCGCAACATAGGAAAACATCACATGCTTGCTATTATAATTAGATTTTTTTGTCTATGATTGTTTACTTTAACAAGTCCTTATAAGTCCTTTTTACTTTTTATTAGATGGTGCTTACTCGTTCGTCCCAGTATGTTACACCTGAGAATGGTGCACTCCCTATCCAGTCAGCTGACCAGTTGACTGATACTCCCCCCCTCCACCTACCACACTCCCCCACTCCACAGATCCACAGACCCAGATGCCTCCACCACCTTCCACATTCCAGTCCCAGCAGGCCCCGATACTTCCACCACCCCCTATCATCATACCTACCCAGGCTTCCGTCACACTCGACGGAAACTAGCTGCTCACTATGATCCAGGGGTTTCTAACAATCCATCAGGAGCAGACTGCCCTACTCCGCCAGAGCATGGAGCGTTCTGAGGAACGTCCCGTGGTCCCACCACCTGTAGAGCCACGGCAGAGAGCGGGGACGATCAAGGACTTCATGGGTCTGAATCCCAAGGAGTTCTCAAGGACTGAGGGCATTGTAGTAGCAGATGACTGGCTAGATTCGGTAGAGAGGAAGCTCCTAGGAGTCAGGATGCCGGGTGACCTCCAGGTCGAGGCAGCGGGATTTCTGCTGATAGACTTGGCAGGAGTCTGGTTCCGGAATGAGCCGTTATTTGCGAGAGGGAGAGCCACTTGGGATCAGTTCAAGATCCAGTTCAAGAAGAAATTCTTCTCGACCACTGCTAGAGTAGCCATGGGGCTACGATTCCAGAACATCCAGCAGGGGAACCGTTCTGGACGAGTATGCGGCAGAGTTTAGTCGCCTGAGCCGTTTTGCTCCTAGTCTGGTTGTAGATCCAGAGGAGATGACCCGTAGGTTTTGCCATGGTCTAGTTCCAGACATCGGCATTCTTATAGTGGCGAACGGTACGACTGACTACTACCAGAGCCTAGAGTTGGCCCGGAGGATCGAGAAGCGTCTTCTGTCATGCAAGAGGCCGGCTTCTGTATACCTCGAGGGACCGTCCAAGCGTCAGGCTTTCCAGCAGAGAGCACCGACGCCGCACCAGCAGACTTACCGTCCCCCTATATCACATCACCCGACCCCGCCAGTTAGAGCCCCGGGACCCCGACAGCAGCAGCAGCAGCCGAAGGGAGCTTTGTGTGTATACTGCAAGAGGCCAGGCCACGACTCTTTCGTCTGCAGAAAGAGGTTGGGTCAGTGTTTGGCTTGTGGGTCTGCCATCCATCAGCTTCGAGAGTACCCAGTAGCGAAGACTAGAGGACCGCTTCCGACTCAGCAGCAGAGATTTGGGCAGCATCTGCAGCAGCAGAAGGGACCTCAGGAGAAGGTCTATAGTCTAGCCCTTGAGCCGGAGCCGGAGCAGGTTTCGGAGCCAGATTACTTCGCTGACGTCATCACAGGTCATGTTTATTTGCATACTTTTCTAGCTGTATGTTTGTTTGATTCTGGTGCATCTCATAGCTTCCTATCATTAGAGTTTGCATAAACACCATCTAATAGCTACACCTACTGCGGAGATTAGTAGAGTGATGACGGTAGGAGGACCAGTGCCTATTAGATCTATCTATAGATGTTCTATTTTTATAGCCGGAAGAGAGTTCAGGGGACGATTCTTTGTGATGCCACTCCCCGATTATGATATCATATTAGGGATGGACTGGCTTAGCTATGCCCATGCATCTATAGATTGTCATGAGGGTAGTATTTTGTTCAGTCCCCCAGGCACAGCACCATTCAGTGTCAGAAGGACAGGACCGGAGATCAGCCTAGAGCCGAACTGTTGTGCGACAGTTGGGGACGCAGCACCGCCACACCCTATCATTAGGGAGTTTATGGATATTCCCAGAGGATCTTCCAGGGCTTTCTCCTGACAGAGATGTGGAGTTCACTATAGATTTAGTGTCGGGTTCATCACCAGTATCCCGGACTTGCTATAGAGTGAATCCCAAGAAGGCAGTAGAGATGAAAGAGCAGATTGATGACCTGTTGAAAAAGGATTTCATTCGATCCAGTGCTTCTCCATAGGGAGCGCCAGTGCTCTTTGTGCCTAAGAAGGATGGTACAGTCCGGTTGTGTATTGACTACCGGGCCTTGAATGCCATCACCATCAAGAACAATATCTTCTGCCCAGGATAGATGATTTGTTCGACCAGTTGAGCGGGGCGAAGGTGTTTTCCAGGATA
Organism: Iris pallida; assembly: GCA_029216955.1. NCBI lineage: Eukaryota > Viridiplantae > Streptophyta > Magnoliopsida > Asparagales > Iridaceae > Iris > Iris pallida. Next base: position 54,774 of record JANAVB010024942.1, read on the forward strand.
GACTTGAGATCCGGGTACCACCAGGTGAAGGTTAGGGCAGCAGACATCCAGAAGACGGCGTTCAATACGAAGTACGGGCAGTACGAGTTTCTGGTGATGCCATTTGGTCTCATAAATGCGCCAGCTGTCTTTATGAACTTGATGAATAAGATATTTCACCAGTATCTGGATAAGTTCATCGTAGTGTTTATCGACGACATCCTGATATACTCGAAGACGCCAGAGGAGCATGCAGAGCACTTGCGGATAGTTTTGGGGATTCTGAGGCGGGAGAGATTGTTTGCCAAATTGCCGAAGTGCGAGTTCTTTTTACCGAGTGGAGTTTCTCGGCCATGTAGTTACAGGAGATGGAATCTCGGTGGATCCCAGGAAGATTGCTGCAGTTGAGACATGGAAGGCTCCGACGTCAGTTTCAGAGATCAGGAGCTTTCTGGATTTAGCAGGCTAGTATAGAAAGTTCGTCCAGGACTTTGCTAGGATAGCTGAACCCATGATGAAGCTGACGCGGAAGGACGCAGAGTACATCTGGTCAGAGGACTGCCAGGCAGCGTTTGAGGAGCTGAAGAGGACGCTGACGACCGCTCCAGTTCTGATTTTACCTTCAGGTTCTGGAGGTTTCACCATTTACAGCGATGCTTCTGGAAAGGGGCTAGGATGTGTCCTACAGTAGCATGGGAAAGTGATTGCTTATGCATCTAGGCAATTGCGGACTCATGAGCAGAATTATCCTACCCATGACCTAGAGTTAGCTGCGGTGATCTTTGCACTCAAGTTATGGAATATTACTTATACGGAGAGCGTGTGAGATCTTTACTGACCACAAAAGCTTGAAGTATGTGTTCACGCAGAAAGAGCTGAACATGAGGTAAAGACGATGGTTGGAGTTGATGAAAGACTTCGACATCGATTTACAGTATCATCCCGGGTAAGGCAA
>JANAVB010024943.1:0-47392 GCA_029216955.1 Iris pallida
ATTTTTGGGCTGGAATGTGGGGTTTTATTGGACTGAATTGGGGCACCTATATAGGGCTGTGTTTAGGCAGGAAGGGGGAGCAAGGACATGAGTATAGAGCGGTTTTTAGGGGCCAATTGGACGGTAATATGGGGACTGTCCTACTGCTGTTAGCAGCAACAGTGAATGGGTGTCCCCCCTTCAACTCCACTCTCCACTCTCCACTTCACATCTCTATTCCCCCTTCTCACAACCTCTCAAACACCACACTACGTACACTCTAATCCCCTTCTATTCTAACATATACACATCCAATTCAAATCCCCCTCTCTATAACCCACACTCAAACACCTCTCATGCACTCACTCTTAACCAACACAAAACACACACACACACACTCCCATGCTTGGCCGAACCTACAAGTGCCCCCATCCAAACATAAAATGTCACACATTCCCACCATAGTATATATCCACATATATATAAAATATATATATATATATATATACATATATATATATTATATATATATATATATATATATATATATATATATATATATATATACCACCATATATATACATATATTAATATTAGATAATATGATACATTATGATACTATGGAAAACACATTCCTAAACACATGAAAATCTGGAATAAATATTAGAATAACATCAAAACAATATATAAATGAATCTACATGTGTCCAAATAGAAATTTTCCACTAGGACACAAACCTACACATAGGACACTCCTAAAAGTCTCCAAAAGGACATGAAACGGACACAAATGGAGACACAACCATAGGAGTTATTCCTATGTGTCAAAAATCAACCTATATGCATGTTGGGATGGTTTAGAGGAGAGATTATACCTTCCGGAGAGAGATTCAAAGGAAAAAGCCTTCCGACTCGACACCGACACGTAGAGATTCCAAAAGGACACGAACGAGCTCCGATTACTCCCAAACTTGGCAAGCACCCTCTAACTATGGAGTAGAGGAGAAGAAGAAGATTTGGTGGAAGAAATGGTGGATTTGGTGATGGTTTGATTAGGGATTGCTCTCAAATCAATTTGGGGAAGAACAAGAGAGAGAAAGTAGAGTGGAAAAAATATCAAAGAGGCTCAACCCTCCTCCTAGCTAGGGCCAGCCATATGGGCTGTTTTGTCCTATTTTGAAATGTCTAAAATACCCCACTAGCCTATTTATTAATATATTGGAAAAGGTTTAAGCCGGGGGCTTGTTTAGTCTAGTTTTAAGTCTCTAATCTAACCAAATCCTATCCATAAAAATTAGACTAACCACTAACTAAAATAAATATCATGTGGGCCTTGGCTAACTAATGTGTGGGTCCCACTAGAGTCAACACTACCCGGGTCCCGTTTCAAGTCGGATTGAGCTGAAATTCGAACCCGACTCAAATAACCCTAAAATAATATTATAAATAAATAAAAAATTTCAAAATATTTTAAAATGAAAAAATGACAAAAATACTCCTGTTTCTAGAAACTGGAGGTGACACCGTAAATTTATTTCACTATCGAATTAGGTATTATTAATATACGGAGTTAATTAAGTTCTATGGAAATTTCGTATGCAGACCCAACGGGCGGTGAGAGGGAAGGGCGCCAGAATCGGTCACCATACACGACGTGTTCCAGCATACGTACAAGAGATGAAAGGACGAAAGCTTCGTCGACGAGAGGGTCAAGGAGACTGATGTAAGTACTTATGTTTATGAGATTTACGTTAGAATTAAAAGTATTCGGACTATAACTTAGGTAAACTTAGGATTCACACTTAGCTTGGTGAAACATAGGATTTAGATTATAACTTAGGTAAATCTTATAATAAAAACACATTCATTTGATAGGCTGCGTATCGTGAGGCCCTTAGTCGGGCTCATTAACTGACACCGAGGATGTCGGTGAAACGACGCCCGCCCGGACGCCCTCTTCTTTGGCCGCTCGCAACGACTTGTTCGTAGATACTGTTGGCGGCTTTAAAAAAGGACTCCTGTACGGAGTCAGCTTCCTAGGGCTGTTGTACATGGCGACTCAGAAATTTCTACAGACACCGCCTCCTCCCGCGGCTCCGGCAGACGATGATGTTAGGTCGCAGCTTACGTAGCTGTACGAGACGGTGTCATCCTTGCGGGAGCAAATTGCCACGTACTTTTTGCCTTCGTCTGCTGCTGTCGGTCCGTCTGCTGCTGGTGTCGGTCCGTCTTCTACTGGTGCTGGTCCGTCGACTGCTGGTGTCGGTCCTTCTTCCGTGGGTCATCTTTCTTTCAACCCTGCTGTCCCTCTGGTACGCCTCCGACTGTAACAGCACTCCTTGATCTCATGTCGCCAGAGCAGCTATGCCGACTTCCGAGCAGTGTCTACGACGACTTGCCGCCGTACCTAGTAGAGCAGTATATTTGTCGGTCGCAGCAGGGATTACCACTGCCGGACAATCGAACTCCTCCTCCTCCTTAAAGTATTGTAATTAAAAATTTTTGGAATATTTATGAGAATTTTGGAATATTTGTGCTATGATCGGATTATAACGACGGATAGTAGTTTATGATTTCAGGATAATTGATGTCTATTTTATATTAATTTGGTTTGGTCTATGTGATTCTTGGATAATTGGTGTGCATTAAATTCGTATGTGCATATTTGGTCTATGTGATTCTTGGATAATTTGTGTGCATTATATATTTGGTCTATGTGATTGTTGGATAATTGGTGTGTATTATATATTGGTTTGGTTTATGCATATTTTTGTGAACAGGGAAAGTGCTGCAATTTTTTTTCAAAATAATCTCAGTTAGCGACGGACTAGTGACCGGTTAGCGACGGATATTTCCAGTTTTTGACTACTTTTCGACGAAATTTCCGTCGCTAACTGGAGATTTGAAACTGTTTCCAGTTAGCGACGGGTGGTCGACGGCGTAGCGACGGAACATCCGTCGCCAAGGTTCTGGAAATGCATGACATTTCCAGAACCATGGCAACGGATAATCAGCCACTAATCAGTCGCTATGTCGATGGCGTAGCGACGGAGTCGTGACGATTTATCCGTCGCTATGGTTCTGGAAATATCAAGCATTTCCAGAACATGGTCGACGGATAATCCGTTAGTATTCCGTCGCTAATCCATCCTTTGTTAGCGACGGACTAGCGACGGATGGATACCCTCTGATACACTGTTGCGACAGTTTACCGACGGACTATCCGTCGCTAGCGTCTACACAGTTAAGTATTTGATACTTGAAATGGACGAAAGCCCGTCGGCAAGTCATCGCTAATGCATCGTATTGTGATGACAAAAAGCCGTCGCTATTCTGTCGCTCTTCGACTACTTAGCGACGGATCTTTATTAGCGACGAGCTGATTGCCGACGAATTATTTGACCAAGATCCGTCAGTGATCGGTCGCTAATACTGATTGCCGACAGATGGGCGACGGATCTGGCCGTCGCTAACTCGACATATTTTGGTAGTGTAACTCGTATAGTACACTTGAACGGTTTGACTAGCCAACACAAATGTTCAAAACCTCCATATCTTTTTCCATGTTTTATATCAACAAAGCCAAATTGTTTGTCAATCTTCCATCCTTGCTTGGGTGTTGTGTCGAACCAATGATATTTAAAAAGCAAAATCTTCGTATCAACAGAATATTCAATCTCTACGATATCTCTTAGAATACCGTAGTAGTCGAATTCGGGATCGACATCGTAGACTGAGGCTCTCACACAAACTTCCAAATTTTTGGTATAATTAGCCTCCTCATCGACAATGAATGATTGATAGGCTTATCAGTAGTTCTAAAGTTAAAGCCATTGATTGTATATCCGCTCCAACACTTCACCTTCTTGTTCGATCCATTAGCAATTGCTCTTAACCCTTTGTTCTGCAACTGTGTACCAGGACGGAAGACCTAGTGTGGGTAGTATCAGAAAAGTCATTAGACAAAGTGTGGGTAGTAACATATCGAATTTAGAATGGCTAATGATTATAATCCTTACATAATTTTGGAACCACGACGAAAACTTCATATCGACCTCTCTAATAAGATCATCATCATCAATATCAGGTCTTTCCATTCTAATCTCAGATCTAAAAGTATTGTAAAAATAGAGAGAAACGTTAGCACACTTCTAAATATCGAATTTAGAATGACTAAATGGTGTCGCTTACTTTTCAATATCTTCCATCTCTTGGATACCACTATTGAGGCATATATACCGATGTGCGGCTTCAAACTCATCGTCATCCAACCACCGTAATTTAGTCGCACTTGTTGGCTTGCCCCCCACTTTGAAGATTATACGAATCCCTTCGTTCGGTGCATTAATATCACCTTCATCATTCCTCGGCGCTCTATTCCGATTTATTCGGACATGAGTATCAAAGTAGATCGAACAGAAGTTAGAAACCTCCTCAATGATGTACGTTTCGCATATTGAAGCTTCTACATGGGCCTTATTGTCCACTTTCTTCTTTAAGTGACCTAGATATCTATAAGAAATATATTGAATATTAGAATTGTTTAAATAAAAAAATTATAAATTAGAATATTATTTTATACCTCTCAAATGGGTACATCCATCGATAATGGATGGGAGCACCTACACGTGCTTCGTATGCAAGATGAATCAACAAATGTTCCATACTATCAAAGAAGCCGGGAGGGAACACTCTTTCTAACTTGCGCAACGTCACTACAACTTTCTCCTGAAGTTCTAGCATATGTTGTACCGTCAACTTACTTGAACACAAATCTCTAAAGAAGATAGATAACTCGGCCAGCGGAGTCCACACATGAGAAGGTAGCATCTCTCTAAAAGCGATAGGAAGTAATCGCTCCATGAAAACGTGATAATCATGACTCTTCATCCCTATCAACTTGCGTTCGTTGAGATCGACACATCTCGCCAGATTTGATACGTAACCGTCAGAAAATCTTAACTTTGAAATCCATTTACATATTATCAGTTTATCATCTCTACCGAATGTAAATGGTGCTGGAGGCTTCACCCAGTTACCATTGGACCTTTGCGACAGATGCAACTCTGGACGCATGCAAATAATTTTTAATTCCTTCCTTGCTTTAATATTGTCTTTCACTTTTTTCTTAATATCCATCACAGTATTAAATATGTTGTCAAATATTTTTTTCAATATGCATGACATCAATATTGTTTCTTATGAGATTGTTCGGCCAATAAGGCAAATTCTAAAAGATATTCTGTTTCGTCCAATTGTGATGTTGTCCGAAGCCTTCAATGTGATGGCCCGATCCCGGATTTTCTATGACAGTCGGTAAATCTCGAACCTCTTCCCAAACTACATCTCCCGTTAATCTCAATGGAGGAAGAGATACTTCCCGTTTACCAGTCCTGAAGTCATCTCTGTTCCTTCTCTACGAACGTGACGAAAGAAGAAACTGGCGGTGGCAATAAAAAAACATGCCTTTCCTCCATTCTAAAGGTGGAATGCCTTACTCTTCCCTATGTATATCGGACATGACATAATACCATGAGTACTCCACCCCAATAACATCCCGTAAGCTGGAAAATCGTTGATGGTCCACATGAGCATCGCCTTCATCTGAAAGTTCTGCTCCATCGATATATCAAATGTCTGGATGCCAAACTACCATAATTGTTTCAACTCGTCTACCAATGGTTGCAAGTAGATATCGATGTTCTTCTTTGGATTTGTTGGACTGGGTATGATAAGTGTGAGGAACATGTAAGGAGTTTTTAGGCACATCCACGATGGTAGATTGTACGGGGTCAAAATCACCGGCTAATAAGAGTATTGCGTCCCTGACTGTCCGAATAGGGCGAATACATCAGAACATAAAGCTAATCGAATATTCCTAGGCTCCGAAGCAAAATCAGGATGACACCGATCAAAATACTTTCTTGCTTCTCCATCGGCAGGATGAGACAATTCTCCTTCATCCATCTTCCGTTCTTTGTTATGCCATGTCATGTGTTGTTCAGTATTTACAGACATATACATCCTCTGCAAGCTCTTTATGATTGGCAAGGACTACATGTACTTGTACGGGCGCATTCGCGTCCGAGCAATTGATTTTCCTTTGCCCCGGATTGGCTTGTACCGGTCCTCGTTACAGAAAATGTATTTTTCTTTATCACTGTTCTCCTTGTAGTATAGCATGCAACCATTTCGATAGCAGTCTATCTTCTGGTAGCCCAATCCGAGTTTCCTCATCATCATTTTTGACTTGTAGAAGCTTTCAGGCAAATCATTTGATCCTTTTGGCAACAACTCTCTTACAAGCTGAATTATCCGATCATAGCATTCTTGCGGTAAGTTAAAATCAGATTTAAGGTTCAACTTCCGCATCACCACCGACAATACCGAATGAGAATCACAACCCAGATATAACAGAGTATCAGCATGCTTGAACATATCGTAGAACTCCTTTGCATCAGGATTCGGATCCTCACGTGCCACAGCAAAATCTAATACCATCTCACGTGCCAAGTTTGTTGGTTGCCGATATTCAAAATGATCTCCGAGAGTAGAATCTCTCACCTCGGTATTGAAGAAGGACTGAGATTGCGAAGTCGGAGATTCTTCTTGATTAATCCACACGTTGTAGTTCGGCATAAAACCCTTCTTGTAAAGGTTCTCTCTCACGAGTGACACCTCTCTAAATGGTATATTCTTACATTTGACACACGGAAACTTTATGCGCCTTCCGTCCATGAAATCGGCATGGCTACTTGCATATATGAGAAATTGCTCGACGTTCGCCTTGAAATCGTCCGTCAAGCCAATCATACTCTCATGTTGCCGATTGTACATCCACGAACGGTCAAGTAAGTATCAACTCATTGTTCTAATCGATGTGAATGATTCTGCACCAAGAATTAAGATGCTATATATCACTTGGTATCATAAAACAAACCTAGTATAACTTGGTATGACGTACCCCTCACGTACATTCACTCATAAAACAAACCTAGTAGAATTAGGTATCACGTTAATACTCAAGTATCAAATTGATACTCAAGTATATATCACATTGATCAATCAATTACCTTAGTAATCTAAAACTACTACAACTATTTATTTCGTGTCCGTGTTCCGTCAAATTTCTAAAACTTTTATACCGATAAATTTTTATTTATCTACTATACCCACTACTATACCGATAAATTTCAAACACGAAATTAAAATTGAAACCCTAGAACATGTTGAGAAAACACAAACAAAGCATAAATAAAAATAAATATAAATTAGGGTTTAGGGTTTCGGACCTTGAAGAGGTTGGTCACGGAGAGGATCTCGCAGAAGGGGGGACGTCGGAGGGGGGGCGCCGGAGGGGGGACGCCGGAGGGGGGAGCGCCGGAGGGGGTGGTCGCCGGACGGGGGCACGACGGAGGAGGAGAAGAGGGAGGGTGTACGGGGTTTCGAAGGAGGAGAAGAGGGAGGGTGTACGGGGTTTCAAAGGTGGAGAAGAGGGAGGGACAGAGTGGGGGAGCACGTCGGAGGGAGGTGGTCGCCAAAGGTGGGGGCTCGACGGAGGAGGAGAAGAGGGGGTGGTTAGGGGGTTCGATCGGAGGAGGAGAAGAGGGAGGGGGCCGGAGTGGGGGAGGGCACCGGAGGGGGCCGCCGAAGGGGGGTTGTCGGAGGGGGCCGCAGTTGGGGGGTGATCGCCGGTCGGGGGGAAGAGAGAGGAGGAGAGAGAAGGATTTTGAGAGTGAGAGAGAGATTGGAAATTTTTTGAAATTTAAGTAACTTTCAAATTTTTACAGCAAATTAACAACGAAAATTTTTCGTTGCTACATGGAAATGTCACTAAGTAGTTGCTCGTTAGTCGCTACCTTTATGAAAAAAATTAGAATAAAAATTAATCCTTCCGTTTCGACATTTACAGCAGCTTAGCGACGTATATATCTGTCGCTAATCAGTCGGTTGACATATTCCGTTGCTAAATGGTTGCTGATCCGTCGCTAAACTTGTAAAAAAATTAAGTGAAAAATTCGTCGCCCATAAGTCGCTTGTCGGTCGCTAATTGGCGACTGATTACGCCGTCACTAATTTTCAGTCGCTATTTGCCTGTATTTTGGTAGTGATATATTGTCATATCTAGAAACTATAATCCATGAAAGATAGACATCTTATGCATGACTGATAGTACTACGTACCAACATCATCCTTGAGAATAGAATCTTTTCCTCCAACAAGAATACTAGTGTGAAAATAGTATCCATGTACTAGATCTCATCTCTTAAAGCATTATAATTGTCATCATGGAACTAGTCATCTATAGCTTGGTGATGTGTTCATATTATGTATCATTCCAATCTCTTGTGGATATATTTAAACATATAAGCAACATTTTGCAATATCTTAGTGTGAAGTAATCATAAGCTTGAATAATATGAAGCATATTAAAGCTAAACTGATAGCATATCAAAACCCCATGAGTATATCGTGAGTCTCATTTAGGCATTCCACAAATATCCTTCGGGACTTGAGATAACAAAATAGTGGACAACAATAGTTCACCTCCAGAAGCTTGTGTTTTTGTGTCCAATGAAATCAATAATAAAAAATAGGGATGCTCATAGCTCATTGAAATTTATTCTAAACATAGAACTCCAGGTCTATGATAGCTTATAATATCAAAATTAAATTTATGGCCTTTCGGGGGCCAGCAATCCGCTGCGACCTGCAAAAATAATTTGCGGACGAATGGATTCTTCCGGACTTGTTGCACAACACCTGTCATGCATGCACCCATTTGGGGTGGTATAAAACTCAAACGAGCAATTTGTATCACTATAAAATAAAACCACAAAAAAGAAATGAAATGATCGTATTACATTTTTTTTCATGTGCAATTTGTATTATATCTTAGAAAAAGTAAATGGCCTTCCAAGAATATGAAACAAAATAATAGAAAGCACAATAATAATATTGATTCATGCATGGCTGAATTGCAAAGTAGCATTAAGGATACCAATATAAAGAAATAGAATAAGGACACTAGGCAAAAATAGTAAAATTATGATGTCTGTATCTTCAACATGCAATTCCATCAATAAGACTGAGAAAAATAATTATATGTGCACTTTATAAAATAATCAGTGTGCTTCTCTATTTGAATTTTATTCCAGGCATCTCAAAAACTATATTTCATAACATGTATGCACCTATCTGAGGTGGTACAAAACTCAAGTAAGGAAATATCTTATATGAATTTATCGATCACATATAAAAATTATTCTGATATAATCCGAAACATAAATTGGTAACATATTGAATGGACAAAGCCAGATTAAAGATATCACTATATTTAGTTTGCTTTCCTCGAATTTCTCCACTTCAAATATCCAACTATATTATTTCTTAACCAAATTCAATACCTTGCTCAGCGCACAAAAAAAATATAGCATAATTTGCTGTTTCAAATTTAATGAAATTTGGAAGGAAAGAACACAAAAAATAAGGTCCATTGTCAACCAAACTTGGACTGTTCCAAGAACCACTCCATAAGGGCGGCACATACATCTCAAACTAACATTATATACACTCAATGTTGATGTAAAAGATTGATTCATATCATCAATTTGAAAATTTGGTTGCATCTAGAAATATTAAATCAAAATACCAATAGTAATAAATGCTAGACCAATCATATTGGTTGCAAATTAAACCACCTTGCTTGTTTATATTATTAACATAAACATGTAAATCTAACTGGAGCATTAGGCTCGATGATCAAACTAAAAGCAATAAGCCAAAGGTTGCTTCAAATAAGATTTACAATGGAAGGTGATCTATCACAATATTCACATACTCATATGTTACTCAATCGTTCATATAAAATCAAGGTCCTATTTCGATAATAAGACACACCTATAGTATCGATACAGGTGTATAATATTAAAAACGGATAAAAATTGGCATATATGAGACCATTTCTCATTATCTTCTAAAAACGAACTGTTAGTTCTTCATCAGTTAATATAGCAAAACATTATAGATAATTATGAAAGATTATTTAAACTAGATTTCAAAGAACATAATATGAAATACTTTTGATAAGTTAAATTGTAGATGGATAACATGTGATCTATCAAAATAGATAACACAATGGGATAGTATTAATCAGAATTTAAAACTGAGATGCAAGCAAAATAAAGTTTGTTTAAAATAATTGCAAGCACCCAGTGATTGTACCGATTTTTAGAAAAGACAACTCCCCAGCATGGTAAATGTATCGATATACTGGTGAGCATTCGAACTAAAAATTATTTACAAGGATCACACATTGCAGAATCACAATAACTACAAAAGCACATACATCTGAAAGGTGTATACTTATATAATAAAGATTCTCGTCTTTCTATGTTGACTTCATTAGTCAATAATATATCCCTTAGTGGATGGTGGCAACAGCTTCAGTTTCTTCTCACAGACACTATGGATCCATTTATTTATTATCAGTTGTCACGTCATTCTTGACTCTAATTTCTCTATTCAATGTCTAGATGGATAAGTTGAAAAAGGATGAAGGTGATAATAACAGAAAAGTAAATATATGATCTGACCTTATATCCAGATCTAATAAAGAAGAAGAATATGTTAATTATTACGGCTCCGCTGGAGCTTCATGATCTTGAACTTCCTCTTTTCCTTCTGGTTTGATCCTCCCACATGTGTGAGACAGGGAATGAATTAGGGTTCCTCGAGCAATCGTGCTGATAACGTGTTGTAAAAATGAGAGAGAAAGAAAACAAATTGGTAGCCAAAAATCTATATGTGTCTTTTCTCATTGATAACATATATAGAGGGAATGAGATAGAGAGGTTGTTCTGGGTATGGATAAGGGCATCCATATTTGGATTTATCCAAATCACAACAAATAAAATTTAAAATGAAAATTATTTTCTCATTCGAAAGTATTTAAAGCTAGAATAAAATAATTACAAAAAATAAAATTCAAAATTCGGTAAGTGGACTTAAATCTATCCACCTTAGAAAAATTTCGTCCTCGAAATTTCAATGACTACGATTAGGCACGATTTATGATTATAATCAACAAAGGATGCGGTTAATGATCAAATTGGTCAGCGAATCAAGTCTAGGAAAAATATGAATTGGCATGATCGAAATATAATCAAAATAGTTTAGTCGTGATCAAAATCATTTAAGAATGATTAGCTCGAAATTTTTTCAGCACGATCCATTACTAAACCAAAATTGCTTAGCCACGATCATAGATTCAAAATCTAAGTATGATTATGAATATAATGTAATAGGATCAAAATATAGTAATCGATTCTAAATGATTTCTAGGAAGAAAGAAACTAAATGATGATTCTCGAAAAGTAAATATAAGGAAGAAGGGAAGAATTGCCAATTAATAGAGAAGATGGTAATAGAAAATAAGATATCAAATCAACTTGAAAAATTAATGGTCATATGCTAATAAAAGATATAGCCTCTATAGTATTCGAAAACCTAAAGTCGTTTCACCAAAAATTCATGCCTTACCAGTGTACATCTGGCTGTAGTAAACTCTTGGTTTCATGACTTAAATATAATATGGTATCGAATATTCTATAAACCTTATCCTTTATTGACATAACAACTCAAAGATCAAAATAAGACAACTAGAACATACTTTTAATATTATTCGATAATCTACGCTTACTTGAAATTATTTGAACTTAGGGATCATGCCACACCAGTGCGCTGCTGGCTACAGTGAACCCGTAGTCTCGATAAATCAAATAAAATGGCAACAGTGTGCTTCTGTCTTGCCATTGTAAGTCAACCAATATTCCTAAACTATATCCATAAGAATTTTAAAGAAACTTCTAAAAATTCAAATAAGTCGATCATGATAGAAAAAGTATAAGTATCTGTCCTTGAAGTGGAAGTATCAAAATAAAATGATTGATTAGGTATTAATTTTGAAAATTGAACGATCGAAAAATTAAAGAAGATGACTTTAGAATTAATTGAATCAAGTTAGGCTCAAATTTCAATATGTGGAAATATAATATAGACTCTTTAGGGAAAATAATTACTTATGGTCAAAGAAAATAAATAAGTAATACGAATTTTATGATATGACGATGATGATTAGAGGAAAGAAAATAAAATGGCAGAAATGATCAAAATTAGGGATAGAATCCTAGGAAGTCTATGCAAATAGTCTACCCACCTTAGGTCATACCATCGTGTTAAAACAAAATAACCTATCATCCTAGGAAAATTCTTTAAGTTGTCTAATAGGGTTTAGAATTCAATAAATCTCTGCCTAAATCACATGGCCTATGTAGCAAGCTTAACTACTGAACTGTCAAATAAATAAGGGGCTCCCAGCCTAGTCATTCTTCTAAATTCAAATCAGTCCTAATTGTGAATGAGCATTTCCTAATCGTAGGCGCACAATAGTACGACTAACATGGTACTACCACAAGTTCGCATAATTTTGTGGAAACTGGCCTGTATTGGCCACCAAAAATTTTTATTATGACCTACACCCACTTTTCGAGATACGAGTTCATAGCCAAGCACAGCGTACGTCGCAGCATCGGCAGTAGTACACTGTCTTGGTCTCAATATCAATCTCAAATACAAGAAAGTCATATCTAATTGCTCATTCATAATACTTATTTTACAAAATCCAATATTACAACTGTCTGCTAAAATAAATAAATATAAGAAGTGTCGACTCTATCTAGAATCCAAGATCGACCTCCAAGATCTTTATCTCCCCCCCCCCATATAGTCCATAGCGCAAAAGTAGGAAATATATATGCCAAGTCACCTGCAACGATCTAGTCAGAAAAAGAGCAAAGTACAACCCTACTGTATTTATATAACTTAATACAAAATAAGCTAGACAACAGGGATGCAGTAGAACAATAAAAGAAACATTTGTATGAACTGAAAACAATAAACAAGTACAAAGAAACCACTAGCAAGAATATGGATGAACGAGACACTAGCAATGAACATGTAATAAACAGACGGTGCGTTTGAAAATACTTTTCGACATATGAACGGTTGGGCTAATACGACACATCATAGACGGCTATCATTCAATATTTGGAATGGCTAACCCATACATGAGATGTATGACTTTGCTATCATTTAATAACAATATTAGATTCGTTCATACGTCGATTTAGCATTTCCCCTCCCGACTCATTAAACCGTCAATAAACGAGCAATAATACAATCAAGCTATCGTGTCACAATCTAGATACTTATTGAAATACAATAAAAGAATATTATAATGTAAGAAGCACTTAAAGCAATAGTGTACTTGCCTCAATTTAGTAGCAGTTGTTGTGTGACTTGATCATGTTGCACAGATAGTCACGGATGTCATAAATACGTAAGATGGCCTTTAATGGTGGAACATACCACGCCATTGGGTCCAGAACAGTCCAATTTGCTTAGGGTCAATATGGAGTAGTCAAAATTATAAAAAATATGAACGTATGACTAGCAACAATCAAGATAAAATCGAAGAGAATCTAATAAATAAATATATATAACTAGTTTAGAAAATACGTTCTGATATTGGAAAACTACTAATTAAAATATTTTAAATAAATATTTTGGAACTATAGAAGAATAATACTTAGGTCAAACAATAATTTAGATAGAAAATATTATAATAATATTTTAAAGTCAAAAATCATATTTAAAATACCGTAAAAATATAATAATATAATTTACTAATAAACAACAATACTAATACTAGTGAAACCAATGGTAATATAATAATTCATAAATAACAAAAATAATATTGATAATAATAATGAATATAACAATAAAACTAATAATTATCAAAACAATAAATACAAGAGTCCAATACTGTTTCACTAAATAACCCAACAATAAAACAAAATAATCATAATAATAAACAATCTGAATAATATTTAGTATTATAGGCCCAAGCCCATTTAAAAATATACTTATATATATGGATCATCTAGAAATACTAATATGCGAAATTCTTGGAAACTAATTTTGTATGAAAGTCCATAATATACTAATTTTGAAAATTATATATATATATATATATATATATATATATATATATATATATATATATATATATATATATATTTATATATATATACACACACACACACACACACACAAACCCAAAATATACTTAGGCTTTTATGTAAAGGCCCATAATCAAGCCCAATTAGTTAACTAAAAATACTGATATAACCTTAGTCGAAAATCCAAGCCCAACTAATCCAATAGGCCCAAACCCAATACTCCAGCCCATAGCCTATTAAAACAAAACTAAATAAAAATAATAATAACAATGATAATAATTTCCTAAAAAACCAAACACACACACACACGCACACACACACACACACCAGAAACGATAAGCAAGAGAGAGACTGGGAATGGGTTTCGAAAGAAAGGAAGAGAAGTTCTCACCCCGCGAACTGCCGGCGGCCGGCGGTGCTACTCCGTATGGTGTTGGCAGCGACACTTGTCTCGAGGACCTGAGTAGCACGGAAGGGCACGTAGCTGGTGGCGCTCACGTACGAATAGAGGAGTTCCAGCGTTGCTCGCTGCAACGACACGATGGGAAGAGTCTTCTGATCTAGGCGACAATGATGCAGGGACTCATTCAGATCTATAGGTGGAGCTTGAGCGCTCGGTTCGAGGGATCCACGATGCTTGAGGTGGTCGCGGAGGTCACGCCGAAGAAGAACACAGCCACGACGATGAGAATCGAGAGGGACGGAGCTCAGGTGAGGTAAGTCGGTGATGTTGTTGGTGATGTTTGTGGTGGTTGTGTTTGTTGGTAGCTTGCTTATGGACACAGTGGTAGCCGAGAAGATCAGGGTGTTGGATGATAGGTGATGGCGGTGGTTTTGGGTGCAGGCAGCCATGGTGGTGGCTCTGCGGGAAGGTGGGGATAGGGTTGAGGGTGGAAGTAACGATGGGTTCGGATGTGGCCAAGAACGGGTTGGTGGGGATGATGGTAAGGAGGACAAGGAGTGGTCGAAGACGGCGGTGGTGACGGCCTGCTAGCCGGTGGCTGCGGGAAATAGATTTAGGGTTAGGGTTAGGGATTGGCTGTGTCGGGGTTGTCCGATATGGCAGAGAAAATTTGGAAATTAGGGTTAGGAATTTGGAGATTTGGAGTTTGATGTCTTGTCCGTTATGTGGACATGGAGATGATGATGTATTTATACTATAAATTAGGGAAAAATAATAGTTGGATACGGACACGATACACGGGCACATATAGAACTGCTGCGATGGTTGGCTATGAGGATTTTGTAGAATTTTGGGTTATGGAAGAAAATAGAGGAAGCCTCCCATATATATAGGAGAGTAGTTTCCTAGATAGGAAATGATTAAATTAAATCCTTCCATGAATTGAATCAATTAATTAGATTGTTTAAATCTCAATCTATTAATGACAACACTATTTAAATAATATCTAATATTATAAAATAGTATTTAAAATGAATTTGAATCATAATAATAATAAATTAATTAATTTAAACTAATAATTCAACAAATCCTTTCGTTAATCGAAATATCTATAATAGAATTTAGAATAATAATTATTTTCTCACTAGAAAGTATTTAAAGCTAGAATAAAATAATTAGAAAATATAATAAAATTCAAAATCTGATAAGTGGGCTTACACTTAGCATTCTTGAACCAGCTCTAAAACAAGATTTCGATGCTACCATGCACACCGGGACCATTAGTATATCACATGCTATAGAAAAAATTATAGGATATATTTTTTCGTGTCTTTTTCACCATTCCAAAATAGAAAAATAAGATGCAGATTCATCATCATCTTCTTCATAAGAATTTAAATATAACGATAATTCATGAGTTGGTAGGAAAGATTATTTTTGTTTTTTCCTTTGCAGTACACTATTAACATGTGATAGTTTATACATAAAACCATAGCTACTATTATCAACTTGAACGGTTGTACCGGATGGAGTCGATACAACTCATTTTTCATACAAAGTAATTAAAGAACATAAAACATCTTTTATCTCTACTTTTAATTTACTTATATCAACATTCATATTGTCATTAAAATCGTCTAGTAGTATGAATACACCATCTAATTTAATCTTCAGATCAAACCAACCAATATAAAAGAGGTATTTTACCCCAATATTTTTGTAATTCTATTTCTATTTTGGAAACAACATAATCAAAACCATGAACAGTTCCATATTTTAAAAATAATGAGACATATTAATAATTTCTGTTAATGCTAGAGGAGAAGTTGGATAAGAAATTTCAGATAAAATACATGTAGCACTGTAAAATAATTCTAGAAATTCATAAATAAAATTAGCAATTAACCAATCATTTTGATTAGTAACTTGATAATCAAAACTTGAATTAACATTACAATAATGAGTAATAACAACTTTAAATCTAATGCAATTTCAACATTAAATAAGTATAATTTTATCTAAGTGGTACATCTTTAACAAATCTCCTAAAAGTTATACCATACTATGTACATAAAATTTTAAAACTTTGTTGACTACTTGCAAAAGTGTTCAAACTTTGTAGACATAATCTAAAATTTTCTAAATTTACTTTAAAAAGATTGAAGACATTCTTGTACAACTAAATTAATAATATGACAAACACATCTAACATAAAAAAGTTATTTTTCTACTATAGAAAAAATTGTGTACTTAAAATATTAATACAAGAAGTGTTATTACTAGCATTATCAAAAGAAATTAAAAAAATTATTTTGAATATCATATTCTCGTAAAAATTGCATGATAGCGCCACCGATTACAGAACCACACCGATTTTAGATCCAAAATATTTAAAACCAATAGCTAAAGGTGCACAGTCTAAGAAATATAGAAAAAAAAATTGAGAAAAAATGATGGCACGGACACTTCGAGAAGACACTATGATATTTGTTATGGTAAAAAAACACTACAAGCTAGACAGACACAGGTAAGCATCGGTACTCAAGGATCTTCTGTAGGTATCTTTACTTATTTTGATGCGCGTAACAAAACTGAGTTAACCAAATATATTATTTGTGATGAACAAACTTTCACATTCGGTGAGAGTGATTCGTATTGTGACTATGCAAGTACTACTCTTAATCATTGTTTTAGTAAATGTTCTAGATCTAGTACTAGAGTAGAGGTTATGAAATATTTCAAAAATGAAGAACAACTTTAAAATAAAGCTTCGTAAGTGTTAATAAGTTTGCTATAACTTCTGATATATAGACTAAGAATTAAAATTATGTTTACATTTGTATCACGGCACATTATATAGATTCAAAATAGATGATGTTGCTCAGGGTCGGTCCTGAGTTAATGGAGGCCCTAGGCAAAATTTTAAAATGGGGCCCATATATAATATAAAAAAAATTGAACTAAAAAATGATACAGCAAAGGCTAGAACCTAGGACCTCTTATGTACAAGTATAACAAACTACCACTACACCACAAATGTTTTGTGATAAAGGAGGATCATATTATATATTAGTTCTATTTTCAATATAAGATTACTAATATATATATACATTTAAATTAATTTTTTTGGGCCCCCAAATTTCATGGGGCCCTGGGCGGTCGCCCTGGCTGCCCTGGGCCAGGGCCGGCCCTGATGTTGCTAAAGCATGCATATTATTTGTCCACATCCTTTAGAATTTTCACAGACCAACCAAAAATCGGGCCACCCGGCACATCTCACACCATGAACTCTCTAGCACCCAATCCACTAAAACCAGCTTCTCCCCACTTTGCTACAAGTACGAAATGTCTCCTCCCACAAGTTACTCCATGAAGAAATGCTCCAAAAGCAAATACTCAGACATACGTATTGTGTACGATACTCTCCTGTCCCTCGGAGTTCCAAATAGGGCTTCAACTTACAGAGGGAAATTGCATCAGACTTCAACTTACAGAGGAAAAGTGCGCAAAAATTCAGCGCGCATGGTGATGAACAAATTGAACCATGAGCTTGATCAATCTACTAAATCCTTTTTGATGCTTCTTCCACTCAACAGACATGAGCCAAACATGTCCACATGTACGTTCCTTTGGCCTATGTTCTTCTTCCTCCTCTTGTTGCACTTATCAGAGATTGCAACTTCCAGTGAGCTGGATGCCTTCACCTTCAGCGGATTCAACGGCGCCGGCTATCTCAGCCTGGACGGCCTCTCTTCGATCACCTCCGACGGCCTCCTCCTGCTGACCGACACCACCAAGCAGTCGATGGGGCATGCCTTCCGCCCCGCCCCTCTCAACTTCCGCTCTCCTACCGGTAAGCTCCTCTCCTTCTCCACGACTTTCGTCTTCGCCATAGCCCCCCAGTACCCCGACTTCACTAGCGACGGCATGGCCTTCCTCGTCTCCCGCACCAACAACCTCTCCGCCGCCACGCCCAACAAGTACCTAGGCCTCTTCAACCCAAACAACAACGGCAACACCACCAACCGCATATTGGCCGTCGAGCTCGACACCCTTCAGAACCCTGAGTTCCAAGATATCGATAACAACCATGTCGGTATCGATATCAATGGCCTCACCTCCATCAGTTCATATGCTGCCGGCTACTACTACAGTGCAGGCCCTGCTGTTATGTTCAGTAACTTGAGCCTCAGCAGTGGCCAACCAATGCAAGTCTGGATAGATTTCGACGGTGTAAGTATGCAACTAAACGTAACCATGTCCCCATTCCAAATGCCGAAGCCCGATAAGCCTCTCCTGTCTTCCACTGTCGACCTCTCTGGCGTGTTATCGGACTCGGCTTACGTCGGATTCTCTTCGGCTACCGGATCTTATTTCATGACCACGCACTATGTTCTTGGCTGGAGTTTCAAGATGAATGGCGAAGCGGAACCTCTCGACTACACGAAGCTCCCGAAGCTCCCTCGTTTGAAGACCAGATCAGGGAATTCGAAAAAGTTGGCAATATGGGTTCCCTTAGCTTTATGTCCCTTTGTGCTGCTGATCATTGGTGCTGTTGTGTTCAAAGTGAGGAGGAGAATCAAATATGCCGAGTTACTTGAAGATTGGGAGCTGGAGTATGGGCCCCATAGGTTTTCCTACAAGGATCTTTTCCACGCTACTAACGGCTTCGCCGATCACGAGTTACTTGGGATCGGAGGCTTCGGGAGTGTCTACCGAGGGGTGCTGCCTACTTCCGACACTGAAATCGCAGTGAAAAAGGTCTCTCATGACTCGAGACAGGGGATGAAGGAGTTTGTCGCTGAGATCGTAAGCATCGGACAGCTCAGGCACCGAAACGTAGTGCAGCTCCTGGGCTACTGCCGCCGCAAGGGAGAGCTCCTCCTAGTCTACAGCTTCATGCCCAACGGCAGCCTGGACAAGTTCTTGCACGACCGAACCAAGCCCGGACTCGACTGGGCTTGTAGGTTCCGAGTCATCAAAGGCGTAGCGGCAGGGCTTTCGTATCTGCACCAGGAGTGGGATCAAGTTGTCATTCATCGGGACATCAAAGCAAGCAATGTGTTGCTAGACAGCGAAATGAACGGAAGGATAGGAGATTTCGGACTTGCGAGGCTGTACCATCATGGGACTAATCCTAGCGCCACGCACGTTGTAGGAACAATGGGCTACATCGCACCGGAGATGGCGAGGACTGGCAGGGCGACCACTGCGACCGACGTGTTTGCCTTCGGGGTGTTCCTTCTTGAAGTGGCTTGTGGGAGGAGGCCACTGAAGGCCGAAGCGGACGGACAGCAGTTTATCCTGGGGGATTGGGTGCTCGAGAACTGGATGAAGGGCTCGGTGCTTGAGACGAGCGACCCGAGGTTAGGAGATCAGGAGTGGTCGGAATATGAGATGGAGCTGGTGTTGAAGCTTGGTTTGCTGTGCTCGCATCGCGCGCCATCGGCGAGGCCGAGCATGAGACAAGTGGTGCAGTTCTTGGACGGGAATATGCCCATGCCTGAGCTATCGCCCGACTATTTTAGCTTCAGCACTGTGACGAATGCAGATTTTAAAGATTATTTGATGTCATTCCCGTCATCCGTGAACGTCTCCGTGTCATGGCTTTCGAGTGGTAGATGAAATTTTCGTAGGCACGGAGTTAAAAGATACAAGCAACCTTATCCCCTTTTATGAAGGGTTTTTTTTTTTTTCTTCTTCTTCTTTTTCTTCCTCTACGTAATGAAGAGTATATTTTGGTGTCTCCGCCGTGTTAATAATTAGTTGTCAATTAGTTGTCATTTTCCTTTCTTAGTTTTTGGTAAGTCATTAAAGTCCTTAATGATCTTTCCTTTCTTTAGAATTTTGTATCTGGTCTTTATTCTAGCACTTTGTATTCCTATTAATATGGGATCTCTGCCTTGAGAAAAGGAATGAACAAAAAATTAGAGTCTTCTTCCAATATACACTTGTGCGGTGTCTTTAGAGAATTCTAACATTTGGTATCAGAGCCAAAATTTGTTGGTTCTTCTTCATGTCGACGTCTTCAAGCATGAACGACTCAGCAGAGTCACCTTTGAAATCCGGTGGCCACAACCATGGGAGTTTCAAATACCCAGTGCTTGCGAGAAGTAACTACGGTATTTGGGCCATCAGAATGAAGGGTATCCTCGATGTCCTAGATGCATTGGAGGCTGTAGAACCACGCGATCCGACAACGACTATTGATGAGAAGAAGAACAAAGCGGCCTACTTGGCCATCCAACAAGCACTTCCTGATGACGCACTCCAGATGGTCGCGGAGAAGAAAACCGCAAAGGAGATGTGGGACATGCTTAAGACCATGTACCAAGGCTCGGGCCGAGTCAAGGATGCAAAGATCCAAACTCTGCAGTCAGAATTTGATACGCTTCGCATGAAGGAGACGGATTCAATAGAAGATTTCTTCATGCGGCTCACCACAAACGTCAACACACAAAGGGCGTTGGGAGGAACGGTAGCGGAGGCTACTGTTGTGAAGAAGTTTTTAAGATCCGTCCTCTCGAAGTTCGTCCAAATTGCTTCGACGATAGAGCAATTTGGAGACTTCACGACGATGACCGTGGAGGAGGTCGTCGGTTGACTAAAGACCTACGAAGAGCGCGTTGGTGGGACTGCTAACAAAGAAAAGGATAGACTCCTCCTGATGATGAAGGAGTTGATGGCTCGTGATAAGAAGCTCTCGTATGGTGGAGGACGCCAAACTGGCGGCCGAAGAGGCCGTGGTCACGGACGAGGGCGTGGCGAACAACAACGCAACAACGACCGTCGAGAAGGTCAAGATCGTGACGAAGGTGGTAAACATAAAACACAAGTCAAGTGTTTTTATTGCCACAAAATGGGCCATTATGCTGCGGAATGTCGTTTGAAGAAGAAAAAAAAAAGAGCGCATATGGCCGAGGCATTTGAAGACAATGAACCGGCTCTTCTAATGGCGGAAAGCGAAGAAGTACAATCATCTCTGGTATGCTCGAACCTTCTTTTAAATGAAGAAAATGTACAACCAAGTATTTTTTCCAGTGACTTGGAGAAATCATGTTGGTACCTTGATACGGGAGCTAGCAACCACATGACGGGGTGCAAAGATTTTTTCTCCGATCTAGACGATACAGTGAAAGGGAAGGTGAAGTTCGGCGATGGCTCTTCAGTGGAGATCTGTGGTCGGGGTGCAGTCTTCTTCAAAGACCAAAAACAGAAGCACAAAGTCTTCACCAACGTCTACTATATCCTGAAACTCCGTACCAATATTGGGAGTTTGGGACAGTTGGAGGAGAACGGATGCAAGATCGTCATGGAGGACGGATTCTTGTGTTTGTTCGATCGAGAGAGGAGACTATTGGCGAAGGTGGAGAGGTCCAAGAATCGACTTTATATTCTCAACATGAAGACGGACGCTCCGGTGGCTCTGCTAGCAAAAAAGTACAAAGACGAGGCGTGGTTGTGGCACGCTAGATGGGGACATCTCAACTTTCGAGCACTTCATGATATGGGGCGACTCAAGATGGTGGAGGGGATGCCCTCTATTGAGCACTCACAAGAGCTTTGTGATGGGTGCTTGGTGGCAAAGCAAAGACGATTATCATTCCCGAAGGCTGCAACGGGCCGTGCATCGACCTCTCTTCAATTGGTGCATGGGGATCTTTGTGGACCCATCAATCCTGCCACCCCGGGAGGCAAACAATATTTCTTCTTGCTAGTAGACGATTATAGCAGGTTTATGTGGGTGGAGTTATTAAAGTCCAAGGACGAGGCCTTGGATGCTTTCAAAAGACTAAAAGCAAAAGCAGAGATGGAGACGGAACTCAAAGTGAAGGGATTCCATAGCGATCGAGGTGGGAAGTTCACATCCAAGGTGTTCAACGCCTACTGTGAGGAAGTCGGGATCAAACGATTCCTCACAGCCCCTTATTCTCCACAGCAGAACGGCGTGGTGGAGCGCCGCAATCAAACTGTCATGGGGACTGTTCGGAGCCTTCTAAAATACAAGAGCATGCCCGTGCATTTTTGGGGAGAAGCAGTGGCAACCGCAGTGCATCTTCTCAACCGGGCGACCACTCAAAGTGTGGTGGAAAAGACGCCTTACGAGGCGATTTACGGAAGGAAACCGAAAGTACACCATTTTTGCACTTTTGGTTGCCTTGCGTATGCAAAAACAACGAAGCCAAATCTCGCGAAGCTAGCGGATAGAAGCACGCGGATGGTGTTTATCGACTATGAGACGGGCTCTAAATCTTATCGATTGTTCAATCCATCAACCGGGAAGCTAGTAATCAGCCGGGACGTTGTCTTTCACGAAGAAGCGAAGTGGGATTGGAAAGAAAAAATTGGAGATGAGCTCTTTGTCTCAAATCAATTTCTGCCAACGGCAGAAGGAGAAGCAACTCCTCCCGCTACGGACGCACCCCCGCCCTTCCTCCTGGCGACGGGTTGGCCACCCCCACCACGGCCCAGCAACCCCTCATTGCGGCCGCAGCTCCCTCCTCTGTAGACGTGGCTCCCGAGGCGAGTTCGAAGTCCAGTTTTGAAGAATCTCCTCCAGTGCACGACAACTCCCCAACTACACCACCGACTTTCTCTGCAGGCTCTTTGTCTTCATCAAAGAGCGGGTCCTCTTCAACTGTGAGCAGACCAATTCGGTTTCGGTCACTTGAGGAGGTCTACGGCGAGACCGAAGAAATAGACTTGCAGCAGGAAGAGGCTGGGCTTTGCCTCTTTGTAGCAGGGGAGCCAGCAACGTTCGAGGAGGCCAAAGACGATCCAAGCTGGAGAAGAGCTATGGAGAAGGAGTTAGCCTCGATCCGGGATAATGATACTTGGGAAATCACTAATCTCCCAAGTGGTCAAAAATCCATCGGATTGAAGTGGGTATTCAAGACGAAGCAAGATCCGGATGGCAATATTTTGAAGCATAAAGCTCAGCTCATGGCGAAGGGCTATGTGCAGAGACAAGGGATTGACATCAACGAGGTGTTTGCACCGGTGGCGAGATTAGAAACCGTCCGACTACTCATTGCTTTAGCAGCGAAGGAGGGATGGGACATCCATCACATGGATGTCAAATCGGCGTTCTTGAATGGTGATCTGGAAGAGGAGGTATATGTCTCTCAACCCCCAGGTTTTGGCATTACTGGACAAGAGCACAAGGTGTTGAAGCTCAAGAAGGCATTGTATGGTCTTCGACAAGCCCCGCGGGCTTGGAATTTCAAGCTCGATCAGAGCCTATCCTCATTAGGCTTTGAAAGAAGTCCGACTGAACACGCCGTCTACAAGAAAGTTATGGGGAACTCCAACCTGCTGGTTGGAGTCTATGTTGATGATCTCATTATCACCGGGTCAAGCAGCGTGGAAGTTGAAAAGTTCAAAACTCAGATGAAGGAGCTCTTCAGCATGAGCGATCTTGGATTGCTCACCTACTACTTGGGGATAGAGGTATCCCAAACACCTCAGGTAATTACCCTTTGTCAGTCTTCGTATACATTAAAAAAAATTCAGAAGTATGGGATGGAAGACTGCAACCCTAGTCAAGTTCCGATGGAACCAAGGCTCAAGTTGAGCAAGACGGGCGATTATCCTTTGGTGGACCCTACGGAGTATAGGAGCGCAATAGGATGCTTGAGATACTTGGTGAATACGCGTCCAGATATTGCATATGCCGTAGGGATAGCAAACAGGTTCATGGAGAAGCCCAACACCCAGCATCTTGCAGTGGTAAAGCATATCTTGCGGTATTTAAAGGGCACAAGCCGGTTTGGACTTTGCTATGAGAGGAATGCTCGTGGAGGAAAAAAGCTAATTGGCTACTGCGACAGTGATCATGGAGGGAGTGTTGATGACAGAAAGAGTACTACGGGAGTTGCGTACTTCCTAGGTCGGAACATCATCACTTGGATGTCGCAGAAGCAACGGGTTGTAGCCTCATCTTCTTGTGAGGCCGAATACATATCAGCTTCAATTGCGGCACAGCAAGGAGTATGGTTACTCAACCTACTTGATGATATTCGGAAGTGGATTAGGTGCAAGGCAACGCTTATGATTGACAACAAGTCAGCCATTGCACTAACAAAGAACCCCGTGTATCATGATCGTTCAAAACATATTGATACTCGCTCCATTACATTAGGGACTGCGTGGAGCGTGGGATGATCGAGGTCGAATATGTACACACTAACGACCAACTTGCTGACATACTCACCAAAGCACTTGCAAGGAACAAGTTCGTTGAAATGCGGGAGCGACTTCGAGAGCGGGATGTGAAAGACAAACTAATTAGGGGTTGATTGTTAATAATTAGTTGTCAATTAGTTGTCATTTTCCTTACTTAATTTTTGGTAAGTCATTAAAGTCCTTAATGATCTTTCCTTTCTTTAGAATTTTGTATATGGTCTTTATTCTAGCACTTTGTATTCCTATTAATATGGGATCTCTGCCTTGAGAAAAGGAATGAACAAGAAATTAGAGTCTTCTTCCAATATACACTTGTGCAGTGTCTTTATAGAATTCTATCACGCCGATCCATCAAACCTTCATCTAATATTATATAAACCATCAATGTCTCTGAGCAGATGAAAATACTAACGGGAGTTGAACTCTTGGAATGAATTCTATCTGAAATAGTACTAGTAATACTATATATATTCACTAATAATACTATATATATATATAGTATATATTATATATATATATATATATATATATATATATATATATATATATATATATATATAGTATTGTATACATAGGAATTATGTAAACTTTAACATTAATTTTATTTGGTAAGATACTGATATTAATTAAAAGTTATGTAAATTTTAACATTTTTGGTGTTTGGGCTAGCTGGTAAGTAGTAGAGATTTGAGAATAGAAAAGTATGTCTCTCTCTCGCTTCCAATATATATATATATATTGGAAGCGAAAGGTTCTTCTTTATTAAACTGAACAGCTTACAAATAGGAGTTCATATAGGCACTCCCAGTAGCACCTCCCATGTACATCACTCTTACCCAACACCTGGCAGACCACACCCCATCTATCTATCCTCCCCTCATCCTACACCTGCCTCAATGATACATAGATCTGAATTTATATTATTAAGGAGCCCGGATAAGGAGCTAGCTCTGCCTTCGAATATTCGATTATTACGTTCCCGCCATATGTGCCATATAACGGCAAGAATTTGAATACGCACACTCCAATACTTCTGACCTTGATCTCGCATACGCCGGATCTCTTCCACCACGTCCATAAGCGCCGCCTGCCTTCTAGTTGGTAGACCCAATCCTCTTCTATATGAGTACCATAGCTCATCCGAGAAAGGATATTCGAAGAACAGATGGTTCCGAGTTTCATTACTCCCTCCACATAATACACATCTGGAATCAGGTATATGTACACTAATCCGCATTAACCGCTCCCTGGTAAGCAATCTATCCCTTATAGCTTTGTACATGCAAAACTTCTACTTGCTCGTCGCCCCCCTGACCCAAAGCACCTCCACCCATTGAACTTTCAGAGAGACAATCCGCAGCTTCTCGTAAGCCAGTCTATGGATGAAGCCGCCTTCAGCAGAGCCGTCCCAAACCTATTGATTCTCTCCTTCTTCAGCAAGAATAGGCGCTTGGCTAATCTCATCTCCGAACCATTGTTGAATGTGACGATTAGTCACTTTCCATACTCCTCCTTCTATGATGCAGCTTAGTTGAACATCCTGCCTAACCATCTCATAAGTAGGCCACCCCAAGCGATCTATAAAGCTCGTTTTTCCAAGCCACGGGTCCTTCCACAGGCTTGTCGAACACCTGTTCCGAACAACTCGAGAAATGCAAGATTTCGGCATTTCACGCTGAGCTAGAATATTTTTTGAAAGGAACGGAGAAGTTGTTGCTGTGTGACATAACCCAGAAGTTATCATTAGAAGCATACCTTAATCTCATCCAGTTCACCCACATGGACTTACCCGTCAGGAATTTCCATACCATTTTCAGCTTGGCCACCTCTCTTAACGCCTTGAGCGACAGAAGCCCGATACCTCCTTCCTCCTTTGTTTGACAGAGTTCCTCCTAGGCGATAGTGTACAAACCCCCTTTCCAAACAAAATTCACACAAAATCGTTCTATCTCTTTTGAAGTGCCCTTCAGGATGATGACGGCTTGGAACCAATATCCAGTGATCGCCCATATCACCGAGTAAACCAACTCTATACGCCCACCGAAGCAGAGGAGTTGGGACTGCCAACCTTCTAACCGGCTTTGGGCATAGCTAACCAACCCCATACATTCCATGTTAGACACATGGTTAATAGAGAGGGGGATGCCGAGATACTACACCGGAAGTATTCCCTGCTCTATCTCAAGCTGTTCCGACCAGTGGTCTTATTACGGGCAGTCTTTACTAAAGAATAGCTGAGACTTGTTCTTATTGAGTGCCAAGCCCGCCTTCTTCCTGAACTCCTCGAGGATCTGTATAAGTGCAGTAACTTCCTTCTCTGTAGGCTCTATAAACACGAGCAGATCATCAGCGTAAATAAGATAGAAAATGACTGGACTGACCCGATGGTATAACGGCGTGATGTTTCTCCTATGGACCTCCACATCAATCAGACAAGTAAAGTACTCCATGAAGATAGTAAATAAATAAGGGGATAGAGGATCGCCATGACGCAGTCTACGACGGCTGCTGAAATACCTATGTGGCTGGCCGTTCAAAATCACTGAGAATGAAGGAGTGGTAATACACTCGGCTACTCTGTCAATCTACCATTGATCGAATCCCAGGCCATGGAGGATCATGCATAGGAATTTTCTATTCACTGTGTCGTAGGCATTCCGCAAATCTAGCTTGATGCACCCTTTCCGCCCTCCATTCTTATTAAAATCTTGGATCAGTTCGTGAGGGAGGAGACAGTTCTCTACAATTGCCCGCCCCTTAATGAATGCTGCCTGATTTGCCGAGATGAGCTCTTACATGATATCTTGCATCCTGTTACATATGATATGAGTAATAATTTTATAAATAAAATTACAACACGCTATAGGGCGAAAATCTCCCAGTTTCGTAGCTCCTTCCTTCTTGGGGATGAGTACAATAAAAGTGTGATTGAGTTCTCGGATGAGTCGACCGGTTGCGAAGAAATCATCCACCACTTCAAATACGAGCTTCTTCAAATGGGTCCAATGGTGCCTGAAGAACGCAACATTGAACCCGTCCGGGCCATTGGACTTGTCCGGGTCTGCACTCTTGATAATGTTTTCAATCTCCTCCATCTGAACTTTCCTCCGAAGCCCTGCATTTTTGGCCTCTGTGACCAGCCTTTTACAAATAACTTCAGGCTCTTCTTCTTCACCATCGTTTTAGTTGTATAACTCTGTAATGTAGGCCACAATAACAGCACTTAATTGCTCAGACTGGACAATGACTGAGCCTTCGGCATTGATTAGAGGAGTCATCGAGTTCCGATATTGGCGCGCCTTAACCGTCGCGTGGAAGAATTTAGAACAGCGATCCCCGTCCTTAAGCCAAGCATATTTGGCTCTCTGTTTCAAATGAATTTCCTCCTGGAATCGAAGCCGACAAACTTCTTCTTGGAGACTCGCCTCCTTTCGAGCCAAGTCTGATCGAATGGGGTCATGAGCAGCCCATCTTGCACTTCCTACAGCTATTTAGCTTTTTCATCAAGTGAATGCGGAGGTCTCCTTATATTCCATACCCTGAGCTCCTGCTTCACGCGTTTGAGAATCTGGATGAGTCGAAATTGGAGGGTGCCCGTAATCTCCATTTGTAGTCCCCTGTGCACGACGTCTTCGTATCCCTCAATAAGCGTCTAAGCATTGGAGAACCTGAATGGTCGCCTCTCGAGTTTGTGTATATGCACCAGTCGTACCAGTATAGGGGCATGGTCACTAGTACCCCTCTGAAGACCCTCCGCCCTGGCATGGGGGAACGTCTTTATCCATTTCAGGTTGCCAATTGCTCTATCCAATTGGCAAGCTACCCGATTATTAATCGAGCTGTTGTTCCATGTCCACCCCTGTCCTGTTCTCTCCAGGCAGACTAAACCCGAACCTGAGATGCAGTTTTGAAAGTCTGCCAATAGATTGGGTGGAACCGATCTTCCACCTTCTTTCTCGTTAGCAGCTAGGAGAGCATTTAAATCCCCACTTAGGAGCAGAGGAGTTTGGTTGCCCACTTCAACAAAGATTTTGATGATATCTTCCCATAATCTACTTCTCAGATGTCTATCATTGTGCCCATACACAGCCCCAACAAAAATTTCTAATCCTCCTTTATTTATGAGATCAAGGACGATCAGTTGTTCCGAGAAATAACGTACCCTTCCTTTCCAGACTCGGCTATCCCACATAACCCAGATCCTCGCAGCCCCTCCTTGGGAGAGATTATCAACTGCCTCCCAATTAGCTGGTGTCCTCTGCTTAATTCTTTTCGGAACTTTAATTTTGCTCTCTAATATCACCACAATCGAGCTCTTAGAACTCCTCACAACCTGCTGAATTTCCTTCCACCTACTAACCGAGTTAGCCCCCATGACGTTCCACGTTAGTATGGTCATTGATGAATGATGGGCCCGTCCTCCGTACTCTACAGACTCTCCCTCGGACGATTAGGTTGAGTCTTTTCTGTGGCGGCATTGTTTGTCTTACCTCTCTTATCTCCTCCATCCGGGTTAGCACCCTGCAGTTTGGCGAGCCACAATGGTTTCTCCCTGGTGAGTTATCCCCTGGGTATGTTCTCCTTCATAAGAATCCCATATGATACTCTTCTCGGCTGTTCCCTGTTTTCTGTCACGACCTGCACCCTAAAGTAAGGGCACGAGACGTGGGTACGTCCAGCCTACACCGCAGTGTCGGCGGTAGAACGCTGTCCTAGGTCAAACATCTAACAATATAAAGGTACCTGTACAGTATATACTCTCCGAATGGAGGTGACATAGCAGATACAGTCTCAATCACAACTAAGGTAGAGCAAGATAAAAGATAGGTAAAACATGAAATCCAAAAGAGATACAGCAGATAGAAGCCTAAGTGTCTAAGATACACAAACCCAGAAAATATCTCAAAGCTCAATACAGTAATCCATAGAATAAATACAACTCAATACAACTGAAATAACTAACTATACAACCTCTACTGTGTCTCCTCTAGGCTAGCAGGCAACCTCCAGGCTATCTGTAAAATTTATCAACAGGTTCAGTCAGGACAGGAGTGAGCACAATACATCTCAACAGATCATAGCAGGTTAAAAAATATAATCATGCAGTAGAGTAAGATACAAGAAACTGAAAGAAAGTACAGAATGTAAACAGACAGAGAACTGTAATAGAAATATCTACTATAAATAGAGAACTAACAGTGGCTAGTGCGTCAGAGTACAATATAGACATGTAAATAGCATAGGAGATTCTGGAAACTATACTATGGAGTGATTCTGGAAACTACACTACTTGGATATTATTCACATGTCTACTTCTACTCCCCCGTACCCCAATCAATACACAAGAATCCAGCCAGGTTATGTTACGATCCATGCAATAGCCCACAAGGGGTGATACATGGTAGGCCAAAAAATGGTGATTCAAGGAAAACTCTGTGATCATGAGAGTACATGTCACAAGTGATTCAATGAATCATGAAGCATAGTGATACACAATATAAGTGAAACGCACAGAACATGTAGTATCCGATGCTTCCTGAGGGGATAACATCTCAAGAAAGGATCCATATACTACTAATCCGTGTGACCAACGTGACAGCATCAAGTAAAGTAATCTAAAGCAGGAGAATAATTCTAACAAGATATGAAATGATCAGAGAATATACTCGTCTGATAACTTGAACAGCTGTTAGGTATAGAGGTCCAAACTTAAGCCACATAGTCCTATTTAGAGCACAGGTCAAGATGTATACGAGAGATGATAAATGAAATGTACAATGCATCTGCATGCTGTTTAGGTCAAACTAGACTAAAGTCAACACTTGGTCAACTTTAGTCAACCATACTAGTCAAATTAGGTCAACTAGGTCAAGTCCTAGTCCAAACAAGTCTAACAAGTCTTACTAGGCCTAACCAAGCCTAGGCTAGCACTCACACAATCACAAGACAATGTGAACCACAACAATGCATAATATAAAATAGACAATATATATAAATATATTCCTTCATACATACATGCATATCCACATTACATACATATTTATATATATAGGCATATGTTACATCATGTATATTTACATAGTTACATAGATATATACATTCATGCACATTTACATACATACTTTTATATATTATATATGTTAACATTCATTACAATGCATTATATTTTACTTATACCTTTGATTGATCCATTCATTCATATATGACATTCATTCATGCATTTATACATTCATTCATATCCCATATGCATGCATATTTCAGTTCAGGCATTATATCCATTCACATATCATTAAGTTGCATACATATACTTATTTTTATTACATACATGTCATTCATGCATATTACATACTTACATGCATCTATACATTATATACATTATATACAACATGTAAAAATAGAAGAAGGGAAAAGGGGAAAAAAACTGAAAAAGAAAGGGAAGGAAAGAAAAATGTAAAAAAAGGAAAACAGTGGACATATACATGCTTGCATCATATATTCTACATTACCATACATGCTATCATTATATATTGTATTATATTATTTATATATTATGCATTCATATCTATCATTACATGTATACCTTGCATTCATATATAGCATTCATTATATACTTTCATGCATACATTGTATATTATTCTTTCATTCATGCATTTATGCATTGCTTACATACATTATATTAATTGCATTCCTACATGCTTGTATTCAACCATATATATACATTAATGTAAAGAGGATATATATCATATATAATCATTTCATTCATCTAACATATCATGTATTACATACTCTATATTCATTAAATATCCATACTACATAGGCTCGTAGGTTACACAAAATACATATATCGTATAGTCACTCTTCTACTTAAAACCAATACTGTACCAATTGGGCCTCTACTAAATTCTAGGATTAAAGTATGTTGTATCCCTTCGTGTTAGCTTTCCGAAACTTCAAACGGATCGCATTTTCGTGTCCGGAAGCTCCCGAAATTGCAAAAATACCGAAACACGTTCGTCTTTCGTATAGCTGACACTCAAATAATTATACAGAAAGTTACAGAAAGAATTTGGCTTATTAAAATATATATTTGGAAAGCTAACTTTGATGCGGTTCTTTTAAAAAAAATGGAAGATAAATCGGAGTTATAAGCTAAAAGTTATGATATTTCTAAGTTGCTTTGGTTAATAAAAATGTGGATGTATATTATGACGAATTTGAATTGTTTTGGACAAAAGAACACATATAGGCCAAGATACTTGGATACAAACATAGGTATCCAAATGAAACTCATTCTAACCATCCTAACTAAGATCAATCCACTCTCTAACCATTCTAAAACTGAATTTAAATATCTATTTAAACTATTATCATACATACATACACATTGGGTGTCCTAATTTGGGATCTATCAAGTAGGACACAAGACACATATCTAAAATTCTCAAAAGAGCTCCAAATGGCCTCAAATTTGAATCTAAATGGGACACATGCATGAGGATGGATCCTACGGATTCAAAACTAATTTATATGCAAAGAAAATCGATTTAGAGGATGAGTTTTACCTATTGGGAGTGGATTCCCAATGAAATCCTTTAGGACACGGCTCCGATACGAAGATCCCTAAAAGTGGACACTCCTCCTTGCACTCTTCTTCCAATCCTTGGTAGCACCCTTCCCTTGGAGAATGGAAATGATTGAGGGAAGGTTTGGTGAAGGAATGATTTGATTTGGAAATCAAATCAATGGGAAGGCTCTCTAAAATTAAGGAAGAACAAAAGAAAAATAAAAGAGGCAAGATTGTAATGAATGAAATGAATCATTCTCCCCTAAAGGTGGCTGCCATAAAGTGTCCATTAGGGCTAATGGAAAATGTTCTAATTGCCCCTCTCTAGTCTCATATGGTTAAGTCTAGATTTGGTTCAAGTTTGGGGTCAAAATGATCTAGTTTTGAGTCTCTAACTTAACTATTCTAACATGATAAAAATTAGTTTAATTAACTAACTTAAATGTTGGGTCTTATGAGCTATGCCTAACTTAATATTGGGTCCCATCTAGAGTTTAAGCTACCCGGTTCACAATACAAGTCAGAATGAGACGAAACTCAAACCCGACTAAACAAATCCAATAAAAACAATATTAAAAATATAAAAAATTTCCAAAATATTAAAATATAAAAAATAACCAAAATTATAATTCACCAATTTTAAATAGTATTAAATTAATTAAAAATTCTCATAAATCATAAATTCTATTACTAAATAATAAACTTTTACAAAAGTTTAAAATAACCCTCATTTTAGAAAAGTGGGTGTTACAAGTCTACCCTCCTTAGAAAATTTCGTCCTTGAAATTAAGATGGCCGTACTTCTTCTAGAGTCTCGTCCCCAACAATCAAAGTCTCAGAACTTACCTAAATCATACAATTTAAAAGAATAACATACAGGATCATGGCATACAGTGGTAGTGTAAGTCTCATCTAGGTATACTAGTTACACTAGACCAAAACAATTATAGGGTATCAAAACTTACAAGCAATCAGGGGTGTTAAACTAGAAAAGATACAGAAATAACAAATCATCAAGGCTTTAAGGCATAATCAAAATCAAAATTTAAAGCACAAATGTCGAGCATTAAAATCCAATCACAATATATATATATATATATATATATATATATATATATATATATATATATATATATATATATATATATATATATATATATATATATAGTGTTAGAAGGAAAAAAGCTAGCATTATGTAAAGGTTATGTGGTTAGTGTGTGTATGGGTGTATGCGGACATGTTCATATGGTTAGATAGTAGGCATGTGTGTATGTGAAATATACATGAAAGTGTATATGAGGATTTGGGTTTCAAAACAATAGCTATCCAGTTACACTACTCATGGCATATTGGTTAACAATCTACAATGCACAACCTATTTACTCATAAGATGCATGGCTAACCATATATATATATATATATATATATATATATATATATAAAGAGGTAGAAATTTAGTTATGTATATATATACATTATAACATGTATGTATAAACTCTATATCTATCTATATAGATATATGAACATAACATAGAGAGGAAGTGTTAGGTTTACATGGCAGTGTATACTAAGTTAGGGTGTGTGTGTCCTTGTACAGGGTTATAGCTTTAGTACTGAAAGGTTAAACCCTGTTTTAGTTTAGCATTTACATACAAAATATGAAAATAAGCTAACATTTAAACCAGTGTAATATTAACATAATACAGTTTCAGATTTTAGGGGTTTGAAACATCACAACCAACTCAATGCTCCCAACACATCCTAACATGATAGAGATAAAATCCTAACATACTATCCATACATTTTGCTATGCATACAGTTCAATATTACATATTAAATCTGAATTTGGACTAAACATTTGAAATCAATGTAAAAATGTTAACATGTATTCAGTTATAGGATTTTGGAAAAATTCGAACATCAAACCAACCCAATGTTTATCACGACCTAACATGTTAGAATGTGAAATCTAACATTATATTCCTACATACAACAATGTATATAGCTCAAAATATTATATTTAAAACAACAAATTGAACTAACATTTAAAATCCAGTATTAAGGGTTAATATGCACATAGTCTTAGATTTGACAATTTCAAACACAAAACTCAACCAATTTCTTTAAGAATTGAAATCCTATATATAACATACATGTGCAGTGATGTAACAAAACTAACAACATGAAATTTATATTTAAATTACGAATTTAAACTAGAAAAGCAGAGAACCAGTCTCTGATACTGTACTGTATCAGAAATATTGGAGTTTTGAGAATTTAAACATCAACAACATATTAATATGTATTTAGATAGGTTGGTAATCAAAGTATAGCATGCATACATATCAGCAAAATGTCTGTGTCCACTATATATATTCTCATGTCCCAATATAAAAATCAAATTCTATATCAAGACCAACATTTAGATTCCTACCAAGATTACAAAGTAGGTGATTGATGTAATCAAGACAGTTTTATTATTTTTATTTTTATTTAAAATCTGTTCTGCTTATCTGTTTAAAAGAAGAAACCATTTTGAAACCAGAGCTATAATATCAAATCCAAGATAAGGTCTAGCAAAATCATCGATTCATTATTTTAAGAAGAGATTCATGTAAGAAGTTACACAAAGGTTTATAATACAGCTAAAGCTACTCTTACTCCTAAGTTAAATAATGAGAAACAAAACAAACAAAATAATTTTTTTTGAAAGACTGAACTAAAGTAGAGAAAACTTGTTCAAGAGCATTTAAGGTACAATCTGATAATCATATGCGTCTATCCAAAATTATGGTACTTAAATCCTCGTCATACTAGTAAGCATGGCTACGATAATCACAGAGTCCTTGACTAAGGCACATACCTCTAGAATCATGGTATTTAAAATTTTCGCATTGCCGCATACGACGATAAAAATCTTAAATTCCAACACCCGAGAAATACGTCCAAAATCTGACTATATGTCCTCACTATGCCAGCTAACACGACTATGAAGATTCTAGATCCCACAACTGAGGTGACCTAGCCCATATGATTTTCTTAGAAGAAAAAAAACATAACAAAAGAGCAACATGACAAAATTAATCAATCAGCAAGGAACAGATGGAATCGGATTTCAAGGTAGTTATAAAAGACAATTGCGAGAATGGAATCGAGAAGAACGAAACTAGCAGCAAGATCTCCAATGGTCTGTGCATCCTCGACTGTCCTGACGATAGCTCGCCCTGCTGGTTTCCCCTGGTCTGCTGCTGATGTTGCATGAACCGCTGCTGCTGAGAGAAATCGAAAATGGCGGAAAAAAGTCTCTGTACAGACGAAGGTGCACCTCCAATGTAGCAGAAATGCCAACCTAAGTCGGCACAATAGGAGCTACGGTCTTGAAGCCCTGATGAACAGGACGAGAGGTGGCCAGCCTCTCGATAGTATTCCTCGGACTGGAGCGATAAGATCGTGTCTTCATAACCATCATGAAGACAGATCAAAATAAGAAGCAATTTCTGAGAATGAAGCAAAAATTCAAAAGGGAACAGTTTATATTCAAGGGAAGTCAATAAGCAACAATTTAGATAAAAGAAATCTGATTAAGAGTTTTTTTCTAGTGTGATTGAGTACCTTTAAAAATATTCTAATTCTTACTGCAGGCTGTAGTGATACTCTAGTTTGAATACCACTACATAAACTCGACCTGCATGGGCCACCACTAAAAACGTGTCACGACCCGCACCCTAAAGTAAGGACACGAGACGTGGGTACGTCCAGCCTACACCGCAGTGTCGACGGTAGAACGCTGTCCCAGGTCAAATATCTAACAATACAAAGGTACCTGTACAGTATATACTCTCCGAATGGAGGTGACATAGCAGATACAGTCTCAATCACAACTAAGGTAGAGCAAGATAAAAGATAGATAAAACATGAAATCCAAAAGAGATACAGCAGATAGAAGTCTAAGTGTCTAATATACACAAATCCAGAAAACATCTCAAAGCTCAATACAGTAATCTATAGAATAATTACAACTCAATACAACTGAAATAACTAACTATACAACCTCTACTGTGTCTCCTCTAGGCTAGCAGGCAACCTCCAAGCTATCTGTAAAATTTATCAACAGGTCCAGTCAGGACAGGAGCGAGCACAATACATCTCAACAGATCATAGCAGGTTAGAAAATATAATCATGCAGTAGAGTAAGATACAGAAAACTGAAAGAAAGTATAGAATATAAACAGAGAGAGAACTGTAATAAAAATTTCTACTATAAATAGAGAACTAACAGTGGCTAGTGAGTCAGAGTACAATATAGACATGTAAATGGCATAGAAGATTCTGGAAACTATACAATAGAGTGATTCTGGGAACTATACTACTTGGATATTATTCACATGTCTACTTCTACTCCTCCGTACCCCAATCAATACACAAGGATCCAGCCAGGTTATGTTACGATCCATGCAATGGCCCACAAGGGGTGATACATGGTAGGCCCAAAAATAGGTGATTCTAGGAATGCCCATAAATGGGTGATTCAAGGAAGACTCTATGATCATGAGAGTACATGTCACAAGTGATTCAATGAATCATGAAGCATAGTGATACACAATGTAAGTGAAACGCACAGAACATGTAGTATCCGATGCTCCCTGAGAGGATAACATCTCAAGAAAGGATCCATATAGTACTAATTCGTATAACCAACGTGACAGCATCAAGTAAAGTAATCTAAAGCAGGAGAATAATTCTAACAGGATATGAAATGATCAGAGAATGTACTCGCTTGATAACCTGAACAGCTATTAGGTATAGAGGTCCAAACTGAAGCCACATAGTCCTATTTAGAGCAACACAGGTCAAGATGTATACGAGAGATGATAAATGAAATGTACAATACATCTGCATGCTGTCTAGGTCAAACTAGACTAAAGTCAACACTTGGTCAACTTTAGTCAACCACACTAGTTAAATTAGGTCAATTAGGTCAAGTCCTAGCCCAAACAAGTCTAACAAGTCTTACTAGGCCTAACCAAGCCTAGGCTAGCACTCACACAATCACAAGACAATGTGAACCACAACAATGAATGATATAAAATAGACAATATATATAAATACATACCTTCATACATACATGCATATCCATATTACATACATATTTATATATATAGGCATATGTTACATCATGTATATTTACATAGTTACATAGATATATTCATTCATGCATATTTACATATATACTTTTATACATTATATATGTTAACATTCATTACAATGCATTATATTTTACTTATACCTATGATTGATTCATTCATTCATATATGACATTCATTCATGCATTTATACATTCATTCATATCCCATATGCATGCATATTTCAGTTCAGGTATTATATCCATTCACATATCATTAAGTTGCATACATATACTTATTTTTATTACATACATGTCATTCATGCATATTATATATTTACATGCATCTATACATTATATACATTGTATACAACATGTAAAAATAGAAGAAGAAAAAAGGGAAAAAAACTGAAAAGGAAAGGGAAGGGAAGGAAAATATAAGAAAAAGGGAAAACAGTGGACATATACATGCTTGCATCATATATTCTACATTACCATACATGCTATTATTATATATTGCATTATATTATTTATATATTATGCATTCATATCTATCATTACATGTATACCTTGCATTCATATCTAGCCTTCATTATATACTTTCATGCATACATTGTATATCATTCTTTCATTCATGCATTTATGCATTGCTTACATACATTATATTAATTGCATTCCCATATGCTTGTATTCAACCATATATATACATTAATGTAAAGAGGATATATATCATATATATATCATTTCATTCATCTAACATATCATGTTTTACATACTCTATATTTATTTAATATCCATACTACATAGGCTCATAGGTTACACAAAATGCATATATCGTATAGTCACTATTCTACTTAAAATCGATACTGTACTATTTGGGCCTCTACTAAATTCTAGAATTAAAGTATATTGTAGCTCTTCGTGTTAGCTTTCCAAAACTTCAAACGGATCGCATATTCGTGTCCGAAAGCTCCCAAAATTGCAAAAATACCAAAACACATTCGAGTTTCGTACAGCTGACATTCAAATAATTCTACAGAAAGTTCCATAAAGAATTTGGCTTATTAAAATATATATTTGAAAATCTAACTTCGATATGGTTCTTTTAAAAAAATGGGAGATAAATCGGAGTTCTAAGCTAAAAGTTATGACATTTCTAAGTTGCTTTGGTTAATAAAAACGTGGATGAATATTATGACGAATTTGAATTATTTTGGACAAAAGAACACATATAGGCCAAGATACTTGGATACAAACATAGGTATCTAAATGAAACTCATTCTAACCATCCTAAGTAAGATCAATCCACTCTCTAACCATTCTAAAACTGAATTTAAATATCTATTTAAACTATTATCATACATACATACACATGGGGTGTCTTAATTTGGGATCTATCAAGTAGGACACAAGACACATATCTAAAATTCTCAAGAGACCTCCAAATGGCCTCAAATTTAAATCTAAATAGGACACATGCATGAGGATGGATCCTACGGATTCAAAACTAATTTATATGCAAAAAAAATCGATTTAGAGGATAGATTTTACCTATTGGGAGTGAAATTCCAATGAAATTCTTTAGGACACGGCTCCGATACGAAGATCCCTCAAAGTGGACACTCCTCCTTACACTCCTCTTCCAATCCTTGGTAGCACTCTTTCCTTGGAGAATGGAAATGATTGAGGGAAGGTTTTGTGAAAGAATGATTTGATTTGGAAATCAAATCAATGGGAAGGCTCTCTAAAATTAGGGAAGAACAAAAGGAAAATAAAAGAGGCAAGATTGTAATGAATGAAATAAATCATTCTTCCCTAAAGGTGGCTGCCATAAAGTGTCCATTAGGGCTAATGGAAAATGTCCTAATTGTCCCTCTCTAGTCTCATATGGTTAAGTCTAGACTAGGTTCAAGTTTGTGATCAAAATGATCTAGTTTTGAGTCTCTAACTTAACCATCCTAACATGATAAAAATTAGCTTAATTAATTAACTTAAATGTTGGGTCTTGTGAGCCATGCTTAACTTAATATTGGGTCCCATATAGAGTTTAAGCTACCCGGGTCACAATACAAGTCGGAACGAGACGAAACTCAAACCCGACTAAACAAATCCAATAAAAACAATATTAAAAATATAAAATTTTCCCAAAATATTAAAATATAAAAAATGACCAAAATTATAATTCATCAATTTTAAATAGTATTAAATTAATTAAAAATTCTCATAAATCATAAATCCTATTATTAAATAATAAACTTTTACAAAAGTTCAAAATAACCCTCATTTTAGAAAAGTGGGTGTTACATTTCCTTTACCAAATATCCAGACAAACTTTGACACCCATCCGCCTATATCTTCCTCCCATTGACCCTCGTCTGCTGGTAGGTGTATCAAAGCCATGAGATTATCACCATTTAGAGATTCGCCTACTGACCTCTGTTCTCTAATGGTTAATTGTAGATGACCCTCATTAACCCCCTCTTGTTCCGATACTTGGCGCTTTCTGAGTACTGAGTTCACTTGGCCGCCTGTTGACTCATCTCCTTGCTGTAGACCATATGTTTGATCCTTCTCCATCTCCTCCCTCTCATTCGACGTCGTGTTTCTTTGAGTCTTCACCATCTCCCTATCATCCATGCCACCCTCCACAAATATGATATTTGGCTGCGCCTCCTCCTCCATAGGACTCTCCTTCTTATGACAATGTGCTCTCACATGTCCAAAACACCTACACTTCTCACAAGAAGGTGGGACCCTGTCATGCCCCGATTCAGAAAATCTTTCGGCCTCGGTTCGATTCGCGCCGAATCGTTCGTCCTCGCTAAGGCGTAATGTCGTACAAGTCTGGTATTGCACTTGTACAAGGCAAGAACGTGCACTGTTATGTCTTTTAGAAACATTTGAAACCCAGCCACATTTCAGAAATATTGAGGACACAATATAGGAAGAAAAAATACTCATTTTATTGATAATTGTAGTCAGAATACAACTTTTCCTCGATAATATTTGAAATGCCATTTCGGCTACATTGATTCATGAAAGAAGTACAACTGATAGGCTGCCATGAAATAACTTTTCGTTCCATACATCATGCCCCTTTGGTACTTTTGAAATATAAGCAGCTATCTTTTGAAAACTCCGCAATACTTTATGCATCTTTAGGGAAAACAACTTAAAAGAAAACAGAAGTTCAGAACGCTTTAGTTGCGATGTGCGCCCGAGCCTTCTCCAGTACCTGTGGAGGAGGGGTCAGCACATTATAACAATGCGCTGGTGAGCCCCGTTGGCCCACTCAGCTAAACCAATATTTTATTAATGACAAATATTTTAAAGATATGAACTTATTAGGGACAGGCAACATTTAGAGTAAATCATAATTCAAATGACATGGTATTTCATGAAACCATGTTTACTTTACCATTTGGCCGAATCCAGCTTTCCTGCACAAGATACAGGATAATAATAATATACTTACCACCCTGCATAAAATGATCATTATCATGCATCCTGACTACATAGCCACTGGTGTTGTTAAACCATATTGACTTGCCGTATAGGACTTCAAGGATATGCGATGCGCCATTCCTTCGGATTGCAAGTCCGAATGAAAGTTCCGATACCAATCATGCCACCAAAGCACGCTGCATTTCCTCCTAGGCCGAATCGGTCTCGGTGCCCTAGTACCGTTCGAGGAAACAATACCTTGTATACAAGTTGTCCATGACTATGCGAATGCGTGTCTGACTCACTAAGCATAGTGTGCATGGTATGATATTAAGGAGAAAGGCAACATGTTCATTCTTAGCATTTCATATCTCATCATCATAGGCATCAATTCATCTCCATTCAATGTTCAAGGGACAAGCACAATCTCAATATTGTTAACAGTGTAATCAATTCTTTCAATGTTCAATGTTCAATGTTCAATCTCTAGCTTCTTAGTGGTATTGACTTGTGGCATTAGCAACTTGATATCGATCAACGGATGTTGCAAGAAAATTATTTAGTTGGCATGAAGGAATAGCGAGAGGGACAATACCACCACAGAGATCCACACTCACCAGGTTAGAGAATCGTCGAGAGAGAGAGGAACACTTGCATGCTTAGCCTTCCGTCACACGTCAGTCTGCATTGACACCAAAAGTTTGGTTAATATCCCGTCTCGTTGTGTTCTCTTCTCTCAGAATTCTCAAGAATGAATGCTATGCAAATCGATAAAAATGGGAAAGAATTAAATCATCGAAAATTATTCAAAAAAGCATCCATCAAAACCAAGTAACAAAACCAGCAGCAAAACATCCAGAGAAAACTCTTGGACGCATTTCAAGAGAAACCAATCCATTAGTTGGAAAGGTTCTTATGCACTTGTCCGTGATCAATTCGGTGCTGACGGTAAATTTCCCCAATACTCGGTTCCGACCGAGTTAGCCAAGCCACAAGCCTTACATAGTGAACCGCTAGGAGCGGGACACTACATAATATACCACTAAAAAAAAGTTTCATCCTCGAAACTTAAAGCAAAAGTCCTACCTCAAAATTATCAAACAGCGAGGGGTATTTCACCTGCATCTCTTCCTCTAATTCCCACGTCGACTCCTCGACAACATGGTTCTGCCATAGCACGTTGACCAAGGATACCGTTCGATTCCGTAAAACTTTTTCTTTTCTATCCAAATTTGGACAGGCTCATTAGTGTAGGATAGGTCAGCGCTCAGCTGTAACTG
The DNA here is from genome assembly GCA_029216955.1 of Iris pallida. Taxonomy (NCBI): domain Eukaryota; kingdom Viridiplantae; phylum Streptophyta; class Magnoliopsida; order Asparagales; family Iridaceae; genus Iris; species Iris pallida. Next base: position 42,058 of record JANAVB010024943.1, read on the forward strand.
ATCGAAGTTCACTACGTGACTTGGATCATGCACGTACTTTCATAGTTGGGACACATGGAAGACATCGTGCACATCAGCCAGAGCCGGAGGTAGTGCAAGTCGATAAGCCACTAAGGCTACCTTCTCCAAAATCTTGAATGGTCGAACAAATCTCGGGCTCAGCTTTCCTTTCATCCCAAACTGTATCACACATCGCATGGGTGTGACCTTCAAGAATACATGATCACTTGCCGCAAATTCCAAAGGTCGTCGATGTACATCCGTATAACTCTTCTGTCGACTTTGAGAAACTCTAAGTCTTTCTCGAATTAAGCGAACCCTCTCGACGGCTTGTTCCACAAGTTCTGGTCCGAGCACTTGCCGTTCACCGATTTCGTCCCAGCATATCGTGATCGACATTTCCGTCCATACAAGGCTTCGTACGGAGCCATCTGGATACTTGCCTGATAACTGTTGTTATAGGCAAATTCTGCCAATACGAGATGTGCGTCCCAATTTGTCTTCGAGTCGAGCACGCACAATCTCAATATATCCTCAAGAATCTGATTTACTCTCTTTGTCTGACCATCAGTCTGCGGATGGTATGCCGTACCGAAGTTCAACTTTTTGCCCATTGCTGAGTGTAGACTTATCCAAAATCGCGACAAAATCTCCCGTCTCTATCCGATACTATAGAAGCTGGCACCCCATGTAATCGGATAATTTCATTTATGTAGATCTGAGCCAACCGTTCTACGCCCCACGTAACTTTTATTGGAATAAAATGTGCCGACTTGGTTAATCTATCCACGATAACCCAAATCGCATCATTTCTCTTCTGAGTTCTTGGCAAGCCGACTATAAAGTCCATACAGATATTATCCCACTTCCACAGTGGAATAGCCAAATTTTGTAGTTCTCCGCCTGGCTGTTGATGTTCGGCCTTCACACGCTAACAATCTAAGCATTGTGACACGAATAGCGCCATATCCTTCTTCATGCCATGCCACCAAAATGTTGTACGCAGATCCTTATACATTTTTGTGCTTCCCGGATGCAAGGAATACTTCGCAAAATGAGCCTCGGTCAGTATTTTCTTCCTCGATCTCCTCATCCTTAGGGACACACAATCTTCCCTTGACATGAATAGTATCATCTTCAACGGTAAAGTCTGACGCCTTTCCTACTAGAATCAACTCGCGTATCTTCTGCAGAAATGGGTCATACTTCTGAGCAATCTTAATCCTTTCTGGAGACTCGGCTCAAGCTGTAACTGAGCCAACTGTACATTCTGCAGACGAATCCTGAATTCGATGCCCATCTCTTCAAGATCTCATAGTACCTTTTTTGCTACTGCTAGTGACCCAACAAATTTTCGACTCAAGGCATCAGCTACCACATTTCCTTTACCGGCGTGTAGGAGATTGTCAAGTCATAATCCTTGATCAATTCTAACCAACGCTGTCTCAAATTCAATTCCTTCTGTGTGAATATGTATTTCAGGATTTTGTGATCCATGAAGATCTCGCAGGACACACCATAGAGATAGTGTCGCCACAATTTCAACGCGAACACAATTGCCGTCAGTTCTAAGTCATGAGTTGGGTAATTCTTCTCATGCTATTTGAGTTTCTCGACGAATAATATCATCTTCCATGTTGCATGAGAACACACCCCAACCCAAGTCCCGATGCTCACTGTAGATCTAAAATCCCTCAGAGACCTCTGGAAGTGATAAAATTGGAGCCGTGACGAGCCGCTGCTTGAGTTCTTGAAACTACTCTCACAGTCGTCGGTCCACTTAAATACGATTCACTTCTAAGTTAGGCGAGTCAAAGGCGATGTGATTATTGAAAAGTCTTTCACAAATCTACGGTAGTATCCGGCTAAACCAAGAAAACTTCGTATCTCACTAGCTGATGCAGGTTGCTTCTAGTCTACAACTGCATCAATCTTCTTTGGGTCAACGACAACACCTTCTGCCGAAATAACATGTCCTAGGAACGACACGCTGTTCATCCAAAATTTGTACTTGCTTAGTTTTGTATACAGCTGGTTGTCCCGCAGCGTCTGAAGTACTTCTTCAAGTGCTCGACATGAGTGTCCTGTCCTTTGAGTAGATCAAGATGTCATCGATGAACACAACAACAAACTTGTCTAAGAACGGTTGAAACACTCTATTCATTAAATCCATAAAGGCTGCGGAGCATTAGTCAAGCCGAATGGCATGACCAAAACTTATAGTGTCTGTATCTCGTACGGAATGCTGACTTAGGGACATCCTCGGGTCTGATCTTCAATTGATGGTATCCTGAACGAAGATCGATTTTTGAAAACACGGTCGCCCCTTGTAGCTGATCGAACATATCATCTATTCTTGGCAAGGGATACTTGTTACGAATGGTTGCCTTGTTTAGTTCTCTGTAATCGATGTACAGCCACATCGTCCCATCATTTTCTTTACAAACAGTACTGGAGCTCCCCATGGAGATACACTTGGGCAATTGTATCCCCGATCTAGTAATTCTTGTAGCTATACCTTTAGTTCCTTAATTCTGCCGGAGCCATCATGTACGGTACCTTTGATATCGGGCGAGTACCCGAGAATGTATCAATTGTGAATTCGATTTCTCTATCCGGCGGCATTCCAGTATCTCGTCCAGAAACATATCGGGAACTCTGCCACAATGTTGGTTTGATTCAGCCTACACTCTTCATCCGAGTGTCTTGAACAGAAGCGAAAAATCCTTCACACCATGAGTACAGCATGTGCCTTGCTGTAACTGTCGATATGACCATGGGTCCTTGGAACGCCGAGCCGTATGAGTAAGAGAACTCCATTTCTCCTGGTAGGCGAAACACAACTCTCTTATCCGCACAGTCGATTGTTGCATGACAGGCGCTGAGACAGTCCATTCCTAAAATAATATCGTACTCTTTGATATCGAGTACAATTGTGTCCAGAGATAAGGTCTTGCCTCCAATTTTAATGTAGCCGTCCCTGCTGTAACGCCCCAGTCCAAATATACGTAGGACTAGGAACGTAGACATGCCAGCTGTATTCATACGAAGTACGTAGGCCTCGTATAAATACATAAGCTGTAAAATGTAGTAATCCAAGACAAACTAAATCCCATCCACAATGGAAAAGAATAATAATATAAAAAATCAACTTGGATATTTATGATACAATCGTTGGGCGAAGACAAAGTCCACTACCAACTATCTCTACGAAAGAAATGTACAAAAAATCGAGCGATAAAAATAGCAAGACAACCAAGCGCAATTGTCTTCGAAGAAATGGAGAAGACCACGGCCTTGGCTAGGATACCTGCGGAAAATATGAACACACACCTGAGGAAAAACCAGGTCCTCAGACGGACGTAGCAAGATACAGGAAGAACAAGCTAATATGAACTGTCAGAATAAATAATATATAAATGACTATCCTAGACACAAATATGCAAAGGAGATTCTAACCGCCTAATGTACAATTTAGAGGACAACTTTCATGCGCATGGGTAGGATTTTTGGCTATGTGTACGTAACTGGCATCCAGTCATCTGTATCCGACCGTAACGTCCAAAACGTCAGAGGGTATCTGCAAATATCGCCACAGTTCCATTCGGAGACTGTGGTTTACCTGTTTGGCTTCCCATACGCACTAGCGACTGTCCTCCCCCAATATATCCTACACTGTTCAAGTCATGTCCATGGCTCGTCCAGTTTTGTAACTGCTTAAGTCTCTAAAATCCTAGTCATAGCAGTTACGATTATCTACCGTCACACTTTAGAGATAGCTAGTCAATAGTCTTACCCCTAGTAAAATGCCTCAAACCGTGTAGTGTGAGTGTCACAGCCAAAGGAGATATAAAGATATCCCCCAACAAGAAGGTAGTCCGCTAACAATAAGTCATCATGCATAAAATAAAATAATGACTAATAAAGTCGCTTGCACCCAAGTGTGGCTTGGACGCGCAGTTTATAACAAATAAAACAAATATGAAACAAGTAAATAATGCTGAAAATAAATAATATGACAGTTTAATTAGCAAGGTATACTTGCCTGTTGCGACGTCTGGTGAGCTGCCTGGTGTGGTACAATAAATGTGGCACAAGATCAACTTCGGTGCAACAACTATGCAAGGGAGCCTCTGTTGACGACATGGAGTGTTCCATCGGGTCCAGAACGGTCAACTTAGTTAGGTTTGACATAAGATAGTTTAGAATTTGTCAAAAGATTAGGAATGAAGGGCTTAGTCACGGGCTGGAGGAAAATCGAAAGAGATGAGATAAATAATATATACGATTTTTGAGAACTATTTAAAATACTAAAAATCTATATTTACTAGTAAAATGATTTTGACAATTATTTAGAAAAATAAAGGAATAATCGATTTAAGCTCAAATCCAAAGTTTGTATAAATATGTTTATAGACAATAACGACACTTCATAAAATATATTTTAAATAAATAATCAAAAATTTTAATAAATCTTTTAGGCTAAATCTATGGCTTTGTCAAGTACATATCAATCTAGAAGAACATTTTATTTAAAGTTAAATCCTATCAAAATAAGTTTTAAGTCAATGCTATATTTAAAATAGGTACAAAAATAATAAAAATAATTTTAGGGTTCTCAACTATCATTTCGAAATAATTATTTGGCAGCGCCTAAAACAACACTTTGTTATAAGAAGAAAAAAAAAAAAAAATATATATATATATATATATATATATATATATATATATATATATATATTTACAACTAATTATTAATACAAATAATAAATACAAAATACCTATTCAATAATGTAATTGCTAACATATGGTCAACCTTGACTGTTTTTAAAATAAATAATTTATATAATAATAATAATAATAATAATAATAATAATAATAATAATAATAATAATAATCAGAATAATAATAAAAAGTAATAATAGATTATAATTTCTGAAGGAATAGCTAATACCAGGAGAAAAGAAATATGGGAAATTCAAACAACAAACAAACAATAAATAAAAAAAACACACAAAAAAACAAATAACAACAAATAAACAAACAACACAAAAAAATGAATCAATAATAATAATAACGATAATAATATTTCCCTCCCAGGGAAGAGAAAGTCAACAAACAAATAAAAAAATGTTAAAAGAAGGGAAAGGATGAGTGGAGAGAGAGAGAAAGGGGCGCGAGAGAGCGGTGGAGCGGGGCTCACGGAGGCTGCCGCCAGCAGCTGCTCCGGCGGAGGAGAGAGGAGCAGGATCGGGGAAGAGCGGTCGACTGAAGAAAGCCGCGGAGGAGGAAAGGGGCGGCCGGTCGCTCGGCGCACGCGGTGTGAGCACCCTAA
>JANAVB010024944.1:0-48344 GCA_029216955.1 Iris pallida
ATCCCTCTTCACAAACTCTCCAAGCGGTTACTACTATCTTGGGATTCAATCAAAGCCGAAGTGAGCCTTGGGAAGATCATCGAGCTTAGATAGGTGATTTCAGATCTAAGTCACTTCTATGTGATCGAGATCGGGGATCCTATAATCTTCTTCTGGGGAGGCCCTTTCTTCATGAAAATAATGTGGTGCCCTCTATCTTCTCAATGTTTAAGTACATTGATAGCAATGGAGGTACAAAAAGAAGTTGCTGATATAAACCCTTCCTGGGGTTGAAGTTATTTCAATGATTCCCGAATTCAAAGAAGAATATACAAGGATCATACAGCTATGGAGAAAGAGATGCACAAAGTGAGACTTTAATAATCCCTGTTAAATGTCGAATACTCAGCAATAATCTCCTAAACCCTCTGGAGAGATTCTTTCATCATTCCAGTGAGTGGACGGATCTCTCCGTTACCTCAGTCATCTACTCAAATACACTGATCATTCCTGTCAGTGGGCGTACTACAGTTCCTGTACCTTCACAAGATACTCTGCTAATTCCAGTTGGAGGGCGGACTACTCTTCCTACTCAAACTTCAAGGGAGCTCACCTCTTCTGAGCCATTTGTTTTCGATCTTAATCAAACAAAGCTTTCTTCTCTCTTTAGTCATTGACTTGGCTAAAATCTCTAAGGCTCAGCCTTCTCCCAATGTAAATATGCTGCTTTTATATTAATGAAAAGTCTCCACCTTTGCAGTACGTTGATGTGTAATTATTCATAGTTATTTACATCTGTTAGATGACTTGAACACAATAACCATAGGAGTTGTACAGACTGTTCATACAGATGTATCTCTAGAACCTGTACAATCTTCATACTTTCTAGTTCCTAGCAGAAAGCTAGGAGACATTCCAATATTCTTCTACAAAGGGCCTCAAAATCCTTCTGATCTTGAAGATGATGACAAAATGATGATACTGGAAGATTACAACTACGTCGTTATAGTCAGCAATCTAGAGACATCATCAAAAATATGGGCTATGACTTCAGGACTGGCCTAATAATGGAAAAGAAGAAAAATGCCTGTCCGGATTCCTCCTTTGAAATATGGAAGGACGAAATACGGATTGGGTTATACTGCTCCTACTCCTTTCAAACATTATCCATGAAGATCTGAGTCTGACGAAGATAAGAGATCTGATTCTTCTAGTACCACTTCTTGGGATTCCGATACGACTATCGGTGACTTCTACTGCAACCTTCTGTCTTCCAATATGGTTTCCATTGACCATTCTGAAGAAAGTGATGAAGACGAAGAAGTGTTGAAATCTCACCTGAATCAGAACAGTGGGCCCAAAGATTAGATAATCAATGGGAGTTCCATTTCGAACAAAAAGAACCTCCGACTGAAGATAAACTTGTTCAAATAGATGTTGGTGAAGAGGGGTCTCCCAAACCAATATTCATCAGTGAAAGTCTTTCAGAAACTGATAAGAAAGATATGATCAAACTCATTCGTGATTACATCGATGTCTTTGCTTGGAGTTATGAAGATATGCCAGGGCTTGATCCTCAAATTGCAACTCACAAGCTCAACATCTTGCCGAATGCTAAATCGGTCAAACAACAACAGCGACGATTTCGTCCGGACATCATGGATGCAATTGAAGCTGAAGTCAATAAACTCATTACATCTGGGTTATTAGAGAGGAACAATATCCCGATTGGGTGGCTAATATTGTTCCTGTTCTTAAAAAGACTGGCAAGATCAGAGTATGCATAGACTTTCGCGATCTCAATGCGGCATGTCCTAAAGACGATTCCCTCTACCAATCACTGATGTCATGGTTGATAATACCTGTGGATTTGAACGAATGTCATTCATGGACGAGTATTCTGGGTATAATCAGATCAAAATGTTTCCAGAAGACGAGAAGCACACTTCTTTCAGAACGCCGATTGGTATATACTGTATACAGTTATGCCATTCGGTCTCAAGAATGCAGGAGCAACTTATCAACGAGCTATGAGTACTATATTCCGTGAACATTTGCGGAAAACAGTCGAATGCTATATTGATGATATTACAGTCAAAAGTCGACAAAAGGAGGATCATATCCAAGATTTGAAGACTATATTTGATCTAATGCGTAAGCATCAATTAAAGATGAACCCTACTAAGTCCTTCTTAGGCGTCTCTAGTGGTAAATTTCTCGGCTTCGTCATTACCTCTAAAGGTATACACGTGGATCCCGAGAAGATCAAAGCCATCCAAGAGATGCGTCCTCCACGCACCTTAAAAGAGCTACGAGGATTTCAAGGAAGAATTACTTATATCAGGAGATTTATCTCTAATTTATCAGGATGCTGCAGACCATTCAACAACTTATGAAGAAAGGTGTCTCTTTTGTCTGGAATGATGAATGTCAGAAAGCATTCGATGATATAAAACAATATCTGATGAGCCCTCCAGTATTGGTACCTCCCGTCTCAGGAATACCGTTCCTCCTCTATACTCGAGCAATGAGTCATTCATTGGGTGCATTACTCGCTCAAAAGAATCAAAATGGCCATGAACAAGCCATTTATTATCTCAGCCGTACTATGACCGGAGCTGAACCTCGATATTCACCAGTTGAAAAAGAATGTCTAGTCTTGATGTTTGCTGTCCAAAAGACACGTCATTATATCATTGGTCAGACTATTCATGTCATCTCCAGGATCAATCCTATACGGATCATGATGAAGAAACCCAGTATTTTGAATTCTCGATTGGCTAACTGGGGAATCCTACTTGCTCAGTATGATATGTACTATATTCCTCAGAAATCAGTCAAGGGACAAGCTTTAGCTGATTTTCTGGCTGCTCACTCAATTCCAGAAAATTCAAAACTCTATGATGAAATCCCAGATGAAGTCCTAGATTCAAATCAAATTGCTGAAGAAGATCCTACTTGGCGTCTATTCTTTGATGGAGCGTCAAGAATTGGTCCTAATGGCGATATTGTTGCTGGAGTTAGAATTGTTCTTGTATCGCCAGAAGGTCTTGCCATCCAAAGAGCTTATTCTCTCGATCAGCCGTGTTCAAACAATGTAGCTGAGTATAACGCATTGCTTATTGGTCTTCAACTCGCTAAACATCTGAATATTCAACATTTGGAGGCGTATGGAGACTCTAAACTTATTGTCAATCAGATCAGGGGTACTTATGAAGTTCGCCATCAAGATCTGGTTCCTTATCATAGAGTGGCCATATCTATGGCCTCATCATTTAAGGAATTCTTTATTGAATATGTTAGGCGAGCATGTAACACAGAAGCTGATGCCCTTGCTAATCTTGCAGCGGTGCTGGCTATCCCAATCAGACGGCAACAAATGATTGTTGTTCATAGTCGAGAATTATTTCATCTTGAAAATAACCTGACTCTAGGACTTCCAGTTGACATTGAAGAATCAACATCTCATGACGTCAACACAATAAGAGGATTTAGATTTAGTCGTAAATCGATATCATCTTCATCCGATTCCAGTATGGAATTCATCTTCAGTAACTCGACTGAGAATTAGAATACGGATAAAGATTGGAGACTTCCTTTCTTAGATCTTGTATTGTATGATATTCTTCCGGACGATCCGAGTGAGGCAGCATCTATCAGACGACGATCACTCAGATTCTATTACAATCATACAACAAAGACCTTATATCGTCGAGCTTATGATGGTTTACTCCTTCGGTGCATTGCCGGTGATAAAGCCCAACAAGTTATTCGTGAAGCACATGATGAAATTTGTGGAGCGCATCAACCTGGGCCAAAACTTCAAGACCGTATTCGACGAATGGGTTATTATTGGCTAACTATGGTATCAGATGCCATTGAATATGCAAGGAAATGCAAAGCTTGCCAAATCCATACGGATTTTATACATCAACCTTCGGAATTTCTACATCCGACGGCAGCATCATGGCCCTTCGAAGCTTGGGGCATGGACATTGTCGGCCCGATCAATCCTCCATCATCTAAAGGTCATCGGTTCATTCTCGCAATAACCGATTACTTCTCCAAATGGGCCGAAGCTATTCCTTTATCTGAAGTTAAGACGTCTAATGTCATCAGCTTTATTAAGCACCATGTCATCTACAGATTTGGTGTTCCTCGACGCATTGTTCATGATAACGGACCACAGTTCGTCAGCCAGAAATTTACTCGATTCTGTGACGATCACCGGATCAATAATGTTGCTTCTACCGCATATAATCCAGCAGCTAACGGATTGGCAGAAGCTTTCAACAAGACTATCATCAAACTCCTAAAGAAGTTTGTCTCCACTAACAAACGTAATTGGAGTGACAAGCTCGGAGAATGCTTGTGGGCTTATCGCACTACAGTCCGTAATGCTACTAAGTGTACACCTTTCTCTCTGGTGTATAGATCTGAGGCTGTTCTCCCATTAGAGATTCAAATTCCTTCTTTAAGGATAGCAATCGCTAATGAACTCACTGCCGAAAATAATGATCGTCTTCGACTTCAAGAATTGGAGGCTCTGGATGAAAAACGGTTATCTGCTCAACAGAATATTGAATTCTATCAAGCTAGAATTTCAAGGGCTTTTAACAAGAAAGTCAGAATTCGAACATTTCAGAAAGGAGAACTTGTGCTTACTGTCAGACGCCCGATGACTATGACACACATGAGTAAGGGCAAGTTTGATGCAAAATGGGAAGGTCCATTCATTGTCAATAAGATCTTTTCTAATGGGGCTTATCAACTCACTACTCTAGATGGTAAAGCCACTATGATGCCCATCAACGACAAATTCTTGAAGAAGTACTACGTCTGATATTTCTATCAAAATTGTCCTTCCATCACTCTCCAGCTGTTTCATTGTTCTTTCCGAAGAATCATTCTGATATCTATTATCCCCAGTGGAGATAGGTATTCTACTTTGTATCGTTTTCTCAACAAATTTGATATCCAGAAAATCATGTCCACATTACCTCTGAATTTTCTATCTCAATATCATATTTATGAAAATGATATTTAGTCTTTCTGATTTTTGAGTCAAAAGATCAATGAATAAAGGCAAAACTATAAAAGTGGAAGGATATATCGTAAACAAAGTTTTCTTAAACGGAGTTTATTTGAGACAAATCCCTCAAGAAAAAAAAAAGTACATCATCATGGAAGATCACTATAATCCCTTTCATATTTGGGACGAGGACCACATACATAATCAGCAAAAGAATTGAATACATCTTTTCCTGACCGTACCAAGAATTGACAGGCAGCCAGCCTCATTGCTTCTTCTTCTTCGGTTTCTCCTGGTTCGACCAGGAAGTCCAGGATATCTTTTGGCGGCTTGGGAGTAGACGAGCTTTCGCCCATTTCCTTCTTCTGCGGAGGTGGATGTTCTTTAACACCTTCAGTAGCTTCAAGGGCGACTTCAGCCTTCTTTATGTTCTCTTCAAAAGACATTGTGGATAAAATGCGATCCTTCTATTTCAAATATATGCTCTATTTATAGGCATATGGTTACAAGGTTCGAAGGGACGTATTCTTTCCCGATACTCAGTTCATCCATTCATTTCTCATATTCATCCGACGTTTCACATGTTCATTAATACTTGACGGTTCATCCGTTCATTTATTACATTTCACTCGACAGTTCATCTGTTCATCATTTCTTAACGGTTCATCCGTTCATAATCTTCTATCAGTTCATTAAGTGGGGATTCGTTATTTATCATATTTTCATAACCTTTGAATCAATTCCGAATCTGTTTACTCATTTGTCATGTTTTGACCTCTGCATAGAAATCAATCTATTTTCTTTCGAGTTCCTATATATTATCATGTCCATAATACCTCTGATAATATCATATACTCTAAAAACAGAAAAGGTGATTTTATTATCTATCATGTCCACAATTCATCCACAAATACAAATCATTGAGCATAGAAGAATTGTCATTTTCATTCCCATTTTACCACAAAAAGTCTATTACATTTTCTTAGACTTTCCTACAAATCATAATGGAAATCTATTACAAATCTTGGATTTTCATTTTACACCACAACGATAACCTAATAGAGATCTATCTTCTTCTTTGGATCTTCTCCGTCGGACCTTCTCCGTCAGGTTCGTTGTTGGTTGCAATTCCTGACTATCTGGGTCTCAGTCACGACCAGATCAGCAGGAATCAAACTCTGGTCTTCTCTCTCAGACGAGAGGAGAACCACAGAGTATGGCAGCCCGACGGCGTGTTGCTGCCAATACAGCTCGTGGAGAAACGGCGGCACCTCAAGCAGGTAGGAATGTATCCAGCATTGGGATACGATTCCTAGTTCTGCCATCAAAGGAACTCTACTACCCAATCTTTTGGTAGTAGAGTTAACTCCACCATCCAACTCTCGTGTATAAAGGCTCTTCCTACCATCTAAGGAAGACCCTTCTATATCACGAAGAGTTCTGAGTTGTCTGATTTACGCGTCAAAAGCGTATGAGCTCCTTGATGTAGATGTCAGAAGAACATTGTCCACAGCATCCATATCACCAATGCCAGTTCTGAAGAAGGTTTTCAGCCAAAATTCTGCAAGAAACAGTAAAGAAAAATCAGTCAACAGAAACTGGCCAAGCAAAGACAGAAGCATTTTGTTCATTTCAGGAAGATGAATTTGTCTTTAGCAAACAAAAAAAAAATTCAATGCATGTATATTGAACTTACCACTGAGTTTGCTGCTAAGGATTGACAGATCTATGTCTGGTAGCGTGCACAGAGATTTGACATCAGACAACATGGCTTTCCTATTTCCTTCTCATAGAAAATTCATTCTCAGAAGAGAGGAAGAAGAATGGGAAAATGAGTTTGCGTGGAGTTCATCCATCTATTTAAAGGGTCAAGTGCAGGTCTATTCTTGGAAAAGATCCGCATAAATAGCGCTCGTAAATTGTGGAATGAGTGTCACGTGTACTTCGGGAGACCGTGCAACATTGGAAACAGTCAAAGAGTGCTAATTAATTTTCTTCATTAAAAGGCACGCAGATCAAACACAAAAGTTGTACTTCATTCTTTAAATAGGCACTGATGGCCTTACAAAAAGACAAAAAAAAAGTGCAACAAAAGCGTAGAAAGTTACGCCCTATTTTCCAGAGCGGCTAAGTTTGATGCCTAACTCCTCTACGCTCTTAACTCCCAGGCGATGCAATAGAGTCTCGAGCATTTCACGCTTCTCCATAAGGCTCCGCCCATCAGAAGAAGACGAGCCATCCAATCCAAAGTAGCTCAAGAGATTTTTGGCTAGCTGTGTGGAGTCGTCCTTGAGCTCGATGACGACAGGTTCGGGTTCTTTGCCCCCAAAAGTGGGGTCACCAGGGGAACAAAAGCCCAACTTGCGTGCTTCCTCTTCGGTTGCTTCCTTTGGGGTCATATTTTCGAGAGATGAAGTCAAAACTGAGAATTACTCCCTGTTTATATAACAGATCTCGTTGACGGTTCATATTCCACCATAAATTGGACGCAATCAGTCTCGGAGAACGAAGAGTCATTATGACATTTAATAAGTTCATTTGGATGTTTTCAAAGAACTTCGAAGTCTTTTCAACTTCCGAAAAATTTTGGAGTCATCTCAGCGTGACTTTAACTCATTTCATCATCTCTATTTTCAAAGTATTTCGAAAATATTTTATTATTTTTTCAAAAACTTTGAAGGGGGTTTTGTAGGCCTCAAAAATGAAAGTCACGCTGAGTTGATCAGAACAAGTCACGCAGAGTGATCCAAGAAGCAGCACAAAAGATACGCTAAGTTCTGCCTGGCCATCTCCTTTAGAAGTCACGCAGAGACAGCTCAGCCATACGTCAGAATCATAATGACTGACAACACAGTAGTCGAGAAACGTCTCCTCGTATGCCACGTATGCACAGAATTCGAGAGATCATCGCCGTCTTTTGCGTGATTTTCAAAATCTTCCTTAGCAAGACTCACTCTTCACCAAGTTGGCGTGACTTTGGGTCTTATCTTCATTTAATGCGGCTGACAATATAATCAATGTCAGAGATTTTGTGTCAGACGAAGCGTGCCAAATCAAGACAGCTGGCGGTTTGCGTGGATTCTGAACCTTTTCCTTCCTCAAGTTTGCGTGGATTTTTGAGTTATTCTTCTCAAAGCCTGCGTAAATTCTGAAGTATTCTTCTTCAAAGCTTGCGTGGATTTCGCCTTCAACGAGTCTGCGTCAATGAAACTGCGTGGATTTTTTGCCTTCAGCAAGACAGCGTGGATTTCATTTCAACTGGAGTACGTGGCAGCCATGCCACCGATCTCTCTCTCGCGTGCCCAGTAACTTGCACACGACCCATGCACTAATGCCATGTGTCCAACAGTTACGGGCCACGTCCAGTAACTACTCACTAACCCTGCGTGTATTTAGAGTCTGCGTGACTTTTCAAATGTACTAGTGGTGAGGTAGTTATCTTTTCAGTTACTGTTTTGACTCTATAAATAGAGTTCTTTTTTTTTATTCATTGTACAGATACATTGATATCTACTGTCAAAATTTTGAGAGCTTTTCTTCTTCGCATAGTCCAAAGGATAAAGCGATCGTCTTCTAGATCGGATTCCTACAGTTGTAATTTTCTCAGATACAAAATAAATAAAGTGAATTTATTTATGGAAAACAGAAGGGTCGACCAGTCTCCCTTATGTAATTGATATATTTGATTGTGGAATAGATTAGGACGAATCAGATTAGTTGATATCATGTTTAAAGTTTTGATTGGATTTAGAGATAAGATGTAACTAGGACTTGGAAGTTTGACAAAGATAGGTTTATACACATAGGCACCACCTATACGCATATAAAAGAACTCATTTACTTTCTTATATATAAATAAATCCAATAATTAATTATCCATTAGCTAATCAATGCTAATTTGAAACCAATACTTGATAACATCAAGTAATTTAAATCATGCACATGTATCTATATCAGTTAAAATATAATTTAAATCACATAACCATATTATCCAATAAATATTTAATCTAATCTAATTTGATTGGAAAAATTTATTTAATCCTCCTAATTCAAATATATTCAAAATAAATCTAGTAACCTTTATCTAAGGATTAATCATAATAGCATCTAATCACAATGGGAAAGTAAAGAAATTCAAATATGAATTACAATATTTGATCCATAATTAAAAGTATTCAAAAATCTTCTTTAAAATACATTTTGGTAAATCTCCTTTCTACTCAAAGTATCTATAACAGAATTTAAAAAAATAAACTTCTTTTTATAACTAGAAAAATATTTAAATTAAAAATTTTGAAATCCGGGAAGTGGGCTTACAAATCTACCTACCTTAGAAAAATTTTGTCCTCGAAATTTCAAAATTGCACGATTAGGTATAACTAAGAGTGTAATCAAGAAATGATATGATCAATAATTAAGATGAGTTAGAATCAAATCTTTAAGATGGGTACCACGTGGCACAATTAAGATACCGTCAAAAGGATTTTGTCACAATGATCAAGGATATAATCGTAATGAAATGGTTAAGCAAGAAAATCATTAGGCATGATTAACTACTGCTGGAATTATGTAGGCCTAGCCAAGGATCAAAATTTAGGCAAAGTCCAAGCATGGTTAAAGTCACCTAGGTACGACTAAGATGCATGCAAGTCATCCAAGCATGATCAAAATTTAAAAGTTGGCTCGAGCATGAACAAGATCTCAATAGTCATGATCACGGTGTAAAATAAAAAAGTAATATTAGCAAAGATAGGGTTTGAAATATAGGCACGACTATGACTGTAGTTGTAAATGTTTAGTCACGATAATAGTTGTTCAAGAATGGTCATACCGAAATTGTTTTGACATGATCGAGTTATAATCAAACAGTCTAGTCACAATCAAAAGCGTTAGGTATGATTAAGTCAAAATCGTTCCGACACGATCAAATATTTAAGCACGATCATTGAATCAAAATCTAGATATGATTATGAGTCTAGTGGAAGGTATCTAAATAAGCTTAAAGATTCATAGAAGACAAATAATGGTTAGAGAATAGAGAGTAAAATTACCCATTTATTGAGAAAATAGAAAATAAGGTATCAAATCAATTTGAAAATTAATGGCCATATGCCAAAAAGGATGTAATCTCTATAGTATTTGAAAATCGTAAAAATACCCGAAGTCACTTTACCGAGATTTATGCCTCGTCAGTGTACAGCTGGCTGCAATAAATTTTTTCTTCCACGACTCAAGCAAGGATACGATAATCAGATACCCTATCAGTTTTATCCACAGTTGATATAACAACTTCAAAAAAAATAGGACAAACAAGGCTTAGTTTTTTTTATAATGTTCGATGATTTACTCTTACTTGAATTTACTTCAACTTAGGGATCATGCCTCGCCAGTGAGCTGCTGGCTGCAATGATCCCACAGTCTCCATAAGTCAAGTAATTGGTGACAGTGCGCTTATGTCTTGCCATTGTAAGTCACCGATCCTTCTTTCAACTATGTCCATGTAATTTTTGAAGAGCTTCTAAATCCCTTAAACAAATTGATCATGGTAGAGAAAGTTAGAAATTCAAGCAAAGTGATCATCATAGGTAAAGTGTATGTATCTGTCCTTGAAGTGAAAGTATCAATTCTAAAAATCAAACGATTGATTAGGAAGAGGATGATCTGTCACTACCACATTTTAATCTTGAGGGTATTTTGGTCATTTTGATTTTTGTGAATTATTTATTAATTATTGCATTGGTGTTGTGATTTTGACTTTTGCTAGTTGTGACTTTAGAGACTAGCCTAGAGTTTGACTTTGACTTTAGTGACTTAGTTAGCATGGTGTGGGACCCTAATGTGGCTTAAGTTAGACTTAGTTGACTTAGGTGTGGCTAGGGTTCATGAGAGGATTGGGAGGGTTAGGTATTTTGTACTTATAGCTAAGGGGTTATGCTAGCTAGCTTATGAACTTAGGCTCAAGCCCATTTCCATGAAACCCTAACCCTAAACCCCCATATGGCTGGCCACTACAGCCCATTCCTAACCTAATTTTAGCCTATTTAATGTCTCATCACAACCACTTGCCTCTTTTAGAAACTTCCTTTTAGGAAACCCTAATTTCTTTCCTCTTTCATCATTTCTCCACCAAATTGATCCCAACCTTTTGCATTGGAATCCAAATCTGGAGTAGAAGGAGAAGGAGGCTAGCTTGCAAGAAGGAAAGCTCATTGGGACATAGCTTGAGGAAGGAGGCTAGATTGCAAGGAGGAGAGCTCATTGGAACATAGCTTGAGGAAGGAGACTTCACTATTTGGGACTTTTTCTTTGAGATTGGATCCCTATAGGTAATTCCTAAAAATCACCCTAAAACCCCTATTTTATTCCATAGATGCATCCATCTAGGTGTCCCCTAGCTATAGGAAAAGTTTGGTAGGAATTCGTGTTGATTTGGTGCCCGTATCGGACACGTATCTATTTGTAGGAATATGTGTTTGATGAAATGCCCAAGAGAGATTTTATTTCTATTTTTCCAAAAAATGTTAAACAAATTTGTAGATCTATATGTATACTTTGATTTTTGTGAAGGAATGTATGTGTTTTCGTGTCTGTGTCGTGTCCACGAGCAACTGGACACGCTCGTGCGCGGGCCGTGCCCATGCCCTGCTGTTCGGATTCTCTGTAGGATACGACACAACACTTAGGGATATGACACTTGGTGTACGGCTAGGGCTAGTGACTGACACGACACCCTAAAGTGTCTGGTCATATCGTGTCGAGTCGGACACCTGCTAGCCACTGCATTGAACCATACACGCACACACATACACAAAAATGCCCAACTGATACGTGTATTGTGTCACGCCTACACATGTCATGGTGTTGTGTCAGGCTACTGGACACGTAGCACTATACCCCCTCTACCCTCTGGCACGAGCACGAGGGCTGAGGTGTCGTGTGTCGTGTCCACGATGACACGAACCCACTATACGATGATTCTGATACAAGTGTATACTCTGTGTGTTTGAATTGATTGGACACGTTCGTGTCCACTTGGTAGGACACGAACACCCCACCCAGACACGTATGCACATTTGTGACACCTGTGCACACACTAATTTGATGTTTAATTGAATTTTATTCGAATTTGGGTATATTGATATTGGAACTGAACTGAAAATCGGGTAATAGCTGTTAACTGAGTTTTTAAGACTTGATTTTGAGATTCAATGATAATGTCAGATGTATCATGACTGGTAGATGTTGATTCATGTTTAGGTTGTATGTTTGGGTTTCATTTTGCTATTTGGGTTGATTTCAAAGGACTGATACTCACTGATAACTTGAAAACTGAATAGGGATAATGCATGGGGTTATATCTATATCAATGTGTGTTGTTTGATAACATGATAACATGTCCTGAGATACCCTATCACTGTTGTATAAAATTTGAGAACACACTCCATGTCACTCCTATCTATCTATACACACACACACATATATTTACTGCTAAACTAAAACCTGAGAATACATATACACACGTATTACACTGTTTAACTAAAATCTGAGAATAACACACACTCCCTAGCTCACTATTTCCAGGAACTGAATACACACACACATAGTTGACGCACACACATATTCACTGTTTTACTGAAACCTGAGAACACATATTCACATATTTGACTGAAAACCTGTCACACATACTATACACCATCTCACCTATGTATCTCTCTAATATATATATGTAATATATATGTTAATATAATGTATGTATGTCGATAAGTTGGTATGTATATATTCATATAGATATATATTGTATGAATGTATGCTAAATTGATTATAGGCATATAGCCTATACTTGATAGCCTATATATGATTTCCTATGTGTATGCCTATATACATTAAGTATATATGTATATATATGTAATGTGTGTGGATGACTTGTGTAGCTTTGAGATTGTGTGTGAATGCTAGCCTAGGCTTGGTGTCTTAGTGAGACTTGATTGGACTAGGATTGACCTAGTTGACCTAGTTTGACTAGTAAAATTGACTAGAGTTGACCAAGAGTTGACTTTAGTCTAGAATGACCTAGCATTCATATAGAATGTATTGTAAAGTTTAATATTACCGTTCTGGATATATTGTGACCTGTGTTGCTCTGTTTAGGACTCATCTACTCTGTCTGGGAATATATACTCATCGGATACTCTGGATACCAGGCGAGTACATTCTATGACCGTTTCATAATTGATAGGATTTACATTTATGCTCTAGATTACTTTACTTGATGCTGTCACGTTGTTAACACGGATTGGTACTATATGGATCCCTTCATGAGATGTTATTCCCCTCGGGAGCATCGGGTTATGTCATGTCATGTGCGTTTCACTTTTGTCATGTACTTCGGTGCTTTCACCATTCATGTGCACTCTTATGATTCATGTACTCTCATGTTCGCAGAGCCCCCATATATACATTTATGTGCATCCATTTGTGGACCTTCATGTGATATCATGTGCAATAACATAACTTATCTGGATCCTTATGTATTTATTGGGGTACGGGAAAGAATAAATGGTCATGTGAACAATTCTAAAGTAGTGTAATCATGTGCAAACTCTTAGAATAATCATGTGCAAATTTAAGCAGTTCACATGTCTATCTTGTACTCTACATCACTAGCCACTGTTAGCTCTTTACTTATAGTAGATATTTATTTACAGTCATCTCTTTTACTTCATATATTCTCCAGCGTTTCATGTATCTTACTCTATAGCATATTTACATATCATGTCATATTATGAACTGCGTGAGATGTATTGTGCTTATTCCTGTCTTGAATGGACCTGTTGAAATATTACAGATGATATTGAGGAGATCTGTCCTACATACTATGGAGCTGGCCTAGATGACACCTATGAGCTGGACTCCCAGGAGGACCCAGCCCTTGCAGAGGACATTACCCCAGTAGTCTAGGCTAGTTAGCTAGACTAGTTATCTTACTTATTGTCTTGTCTTATTTTGGATATATTTTGTACTTATTTGGGGATTTTGTTATTCTGGATGTTTTGGAGATGCTATCTTAGACTCTTAGACTTCTTCTCTTATTGTATTTTATTTGGCGACTTTCATATCTATCTATCTTATCGTACTTTCTACCTTAGCTGTGATTGAGTTGTACATTTCTATATTGTCCTCCATTCGGAACGTATACATTGTACAGGTACCTTATAATTGTTAGCTGTATGTGACCTAGGACAACGTTCTACCACCGACACTGCGGCGTGGGCTGGACGTACCCACTTCTCGTGTCCCTACACTGGGTGCGGGTCGTGACATGATCGAAGATAGGAGAAATATAAACTTTAATTTCTATTTCTCTAATATTCAGGATTGAGGGAAAAATATGTATAAAATACTATGTCTACCTGTTATGGATATATTTATACACAAGTATATATGTATATCCTAAATAAATTCCTAAAATCCTAAAATATCAATCTAAGAGAAGATTATCCTATTTTCGAGTAAAATATAAATTTTAAATAGCAATAATACATATATTATATTCAAAATAAAATTTATAGATATTATTCACGAGACTAAAAATGGACTACTAATATATATACACATCTATATATCTACATGGTCGTCGTTGGTCGCACTACATGACAATCAGGGCTCGGGTTGGGTTCGGGCTAGTTTGGAACAACCGGGTCTTCTAAAAGTTGTATTATTATTAAATAACTAATTAAATTATTTATAGAGATCAATTCACAACTTCGCATGGTTTTTCTACTTCGAACAAACTTAGAGCTCGGTCTTCCCTACCGTATCTAATACACTAGTCAAAGCACATCGCTGCACTATCCGTGCCATCACTTCTAGTCATTTGGCACTCCAAAATTTAATCATGACCAAGGCATAATAATAATTAATAATAAATTAAATATTTATAAATTCCAAAAATTACATTTTAATTTAAATAAATAAATAAATAGGATATTTTCAAAATTTCGGAAGGATGTTACAAATCTGCCCACTTTAGGAATACCATCAAATCAATATACAATAGTGCATCCTTCTATGAAAATCATCTAATAGGATTTAGAATTCAATGAGGCCTATGTAGAAACCTTAACTACCCAAATGTCGAATGAAATTAGAGATTCCTAGTCTTAACCATCCTCCTAAAATTGACTTACTCCTAGTTGTGAATGAGCATTTCCTAGTCGCAGGCTTACAGTAGTATGTCTATCTTAAGTACTACCATGAGTTCACAATCTTCTGCGAAAACGTACCTGCATGGGCAACCACAAAAACTTGTCACAATTCGTACCCGTTTTTCGGGATACGAATGCGTATCCAAGCAAGCCTACGCCACAGAGTCGGCGGTAGAGCGCTGTCACGGCCATGATGCTCATAATCACATAAATAACATTTATTGCTCATTCACATTTCTAAATTGATTACAACATTTACAACATTTATATTTGAAAGAAGGTACAAAATCTTACAAATTATATTACAGCCATTTAACTAACTAACTTCTAGGTTTTGGCCTGCAAGTACACCAAAATCTCCCAATGCTAAAGAGGCCATGGCTAACTTGAAAAATATTGGTTTCCATTCAGGAATGGAACAAGCACACAAACCGACAAACAATTCGCAACATAATAGATTTGATAATACATGAAAATAGCATATGTGAAAGAAAACTAGAAAGCAAACTGACATCATGGTATAACTGAAATGAAAGCAAAAAATATAGAACAGGATAAATCAACTAGAAAAGAACATGGTGACACGACAATTGGTGAGAAAAGAGACAACTATCTATGTGTGTTGAAATATCAGTTTCGACGTGTGAACGGCTAGGGTTAAATCAGGCACCCCGTACGTAAAATGTGCGACTGCTATTCTCCACGAAAGACATGGGGGATAGAAAGGATTGTTCACATGTCTACTAAGATATTTTCTCTCCCGACTAGTACTCATGGACCCGAACAAGTCACGAAACATGAAAACATGATGAACGATATTATAATAAGAAGGGCCCATGATACTACCTCATGTGTCCATCGTGTCATCAAGCAAGAGAGCATATGTATGATATGTACTGAACAAAACTATCAGAATTGAAAGCAGCCAGAAAGTGCAGTTGCCTGAGATCCTTAGCTGGTGAAACCAACAATCCCGTTGGGTCCAGTATAGTCTGTTTTGCCTAGGGAATCACGATCGTACGATTAGCACGATCAAGATGAAAATTAGAGAGAAGTTCGTTTAATAAGTATATATATATATATATATATATATATATATATATATATATATATATATATATATATATATATATATATATATATATATATATATATATATATTAGAAAATACGTTTTAGTATTTGCAACTATTAGTCAAGGTATTTTAAATAATTATTTTGGAAACCATGTAAAATCATTCTTAGGTCAAAACCATAATTAGATATAAGGAAAATATCCTAATAATATTTTTTAGGCTAAAACACATATTTAAGATATCATAGAGAATATTAATTATATATTTTTGATAACCATAATAATAATATCAACAAGAAAACTAATGACGATAATATCAAACTACTATTTAATGATAATACTAATAATAATACCCAGGATAATATTAATAATAATTTTAATAAAATTTATATATCTGTATAATGTTCTTCTAAAAATAAAATAAATGACTCTAATAGAAATAACAATAATATTATCTTGCTTACTATATAGGATTTCTAATATTAGGGTCCAAGCCCAAAAAGCCCGAAGTCAATTTATTATGTAACTATTGGGGCTCAATATACTAAAAGTTACTAAAATATTTACCATAAAATCTTTAATATGAAAACCAATAATTCAATAAAACTATTAACTTCTATCCATATAATACATGAAAATCCAAATAGAATTAATATGTTAATGGGCTACACCATTTTCCTAAACAAGGGCCCAATAGTTTATAACTATTTTTCCCCAGCAATAATAATAATAATAATAATAATAATAATAATAATAATAATAATAATAATGTACCAAAATTTACTGTATTTTACCATATACGTATATATGTAATACTATAAATAATATTTATATACACTGAAATACGAATCCCCTTTACTGGACTAACCCAATCATATTTAGTGTATGGCTCTAAGCCCATTATCCATATCATCCCAACAAGCCAACTAATGACCAATATAAATAAAACTAATTCAAATCTAAGAAACCATTAAAGGAAGGAATGAGAAGAGAAGGATGGGGGGCTGCTCACCTCGCGGTCGGAGGTAAACGGCACGGGGCTCCGGCGGAGTCCTCACTGGCGCTGAGCGGCATCTGCTTCTCGAAGGCTGGGCTGGAATGGTCTCGGCTCGCGGGGAGAGCTGTGCCACACTCAAAGGAGGAGGGGCGGCTCGTCGTGGCTCCGGCGGTGGCGTGGCGATGAAGTTGCTCCGGAATTTGGTCGGAGGAGGACTCGCAGGCCGGCCGATCGCAGGCGATGCTCATCCTCAACGTGGAGGGGTCAGATCCTGCGTTAGGAGATCTCGCTGGAGCCAGGGCAGAGGAGAAAACGGCGTTGGGCGGTCGATCGTCTGGACGACTGGGATGTACCGTGGAGGTGCACGGGGGTGAGGTGCCGGAGGAGACACGCCTCTGGACGCGGCCTGGATGCGGTGCTGTGATCTGGCGCAGGTGGTCGTATGCCCTAGGAGGTCGTTGACGATGAAGTGCCGGCGGGTCGGTTCGAGGCTAGGTGGAGCTGCGGTTGGGCGGAATGGCGGGAACGTGCTCGCGTGCGGCTCGGATCTGGGATGGTGGCTCTGGCCGCGAATGATGATGGCTCGCCGACCACAGGCGGTTGTGTCAGCAGAGGTACGGCCGGGCGCGGGAGACGGTGGTCACCGTAGAGGTAAGTGGTGGTGGTATGTGATGATGGTGGTAAAGTAATGTCCGTGTCGGTCCGTCGGTACGGACACGAGGATTGGGTTGGGTGTCCATTTTGTCGGAAACGATGTTGGTTTGTAATTGTAATATTGGAATAAGATGGGATAGACACGGACGCACGGGTCCGGACATGGTTGTGATGGTGATAATGGTGGTGCTTACTGGTGGTGGCTGTTTTGGGGACTCGATGAGTTCGACGTTGGAGGTGGCCTGGATGGCATGGTTGTGGAGATGGCGATGATGGAGGGGGTTGGCGATGGTCCTAGATTTCTGTGGTATGGCTTGCGATGGTGGTTGCGTGTGTGTTTTGGAAGGGTCGGCCAGTCTTCCATATATAATTGATATATTCGATTGTGGAAGAGATTGGGAGGAATCAAATTAGTTGATATCATGTTTAAAGTTTTGATTGAATTTAGAGATAAGATGTAACTAGGACACGAAAGTCAATATCTTATCGCTCGCTCTCGTGCATAGCATGATTCTCACAATTGTCTATTCGTATCACCAAGTTCGTCGGTGAATTTCTAGTTCGATCGTCGACCAACAGAATCATTTAAGCATTCATCCGACCAAACCTAAAAATATGACTATATTATTCCCAGCCGAAGCTGTTCCATCAGTTTTCGAAACAATTATTCGATCGCCTAGACTTATCATCAACATGCACCATATCATATTTGTTCTCGACGTAATTCCATATGCGACATCATTTGGGTCATCTTATGGGTCTGTAATATTCACTTTGATTCGGCGGTCAAGTCTTCTAAGGTTAGTTGCCCCGAAGCTACGTTCGATAATTGTGGATTATTAATGAAGGACAGTTACAATGAACAATGCCGTATATTATTTTGGAGCCAAATCATGTTTCGACGATTTCTATGGGACTACCCAAATCCGAACAAAATTATTTCTATCTGCACAACTGAGGCACAACTATCCTCCGAATAATTCATGCACTACCGTCGATAATTCCGTAATTCATGAAACATCTACTTGTATCGAGTTAAAGTTTATCTACACACGGTCAATACCCGAAATGTTATACGCATCGAAATAGCCCTCGATGATTTTATAGTCTCGCCAGATCAGTCACAAAGTTTACAATCAACCAGTTCGATATTCTCGTATTGTTATTTATAAAAATCTCAAAGACTCGCTCTATTTTGTATTTTCACATCTTGCTTATATTTTCTTGCGTATCAAATTCGATAGCATGAGAGTCAACTTTGAATCTGTATCAACGTCAACTTAACTTGCATAGTATACATCCAAGTTCACAACGAACATTTCTACCTACATCGCATCGTTTATCAATTCGTCGCATCTTGCTATACTTCGATCGCGTAATCGAGTTATCGATTATCCAACATCGAACCCTCTAAGTTTTGCGCCACTCGGACGTACTCAAATGAGTTTCAACTCAACATAGCCAATTATTTTCTTAGGCACGATTATCTGCATCTACTAACTTTTATCGAGTCGTAGTTTGTGCGATCCGATTACAGTTTGCATCGTCCAATATTTTTATCGAGCTCGCAAGTCATGTGACCCGATTATAACTTCAAGTCTCTTATCCCACCGATCCGATTATTGCCTCAAAGTATAATCATTTTGCTAGTCTCAGTCATCTGACCGACTTATAAATTTTCGTCCGACGTATCGTTCATTGATACAAGTCCGCGTCCAGTCATTCTAACCGATTATCGAAGAAAACTTGCATCAACATACCATTATATAATTTTCAATCGAGTCTCGGTACTATCTTATTCATTACGGAGAAATCTTTCGTAATTCATGCAAGGTGTTGATGCAATCTATCGCACAAGTGGTATTGCATATACCACTCAAAAATCGAGTCATCCATCTCATAAGTGGTATAACATATACTACTCAGAAATCAAGTCATTTTCCTCGCATCATACTCGGTATGAATCAATATTTATTCTGAACAAACCATCCTGCGGTGATCATGCCGATCACAACTTAGCTTTCTATTAAATCATAATTTGACACATTTCGGCCAATGTATACATTTTGCCAACTCATGTTTGGCGTACAACATAACCGATTCTTCCTATCGATTTATGATTTGTAGTTCCATCCGTTGCATCTTGTACAACGTTTTATTTCGACATTCAAAGCCAATACTCGAATCCGTTCAACATATTTGATATCAACATTCATGTTCATTTACAACATGCAAATCATAATTCAATTTGTTGCAATGTATTTAACAATACATCTCGCGACTTCATTTATATCGATGTAACCAACATTTTTTGTATTGACTCTTGCATTGAAACAAACATTCCAATTAACCATTCATGATTTATTGCACTTGCAGCAATAATCAATTCACGGCTCGTTGCACTTAATGCAACAAATATTTCACGGCTTTACTCAGCAACATCCTGTAAATTTCAAAACACTTGTGGCAAATTAATGCGACTTTGTATTAGACTTACTGTATGGAACATCCAGTGCGGCATCGAGTAGAGTCAAGAGTCATTTGATCGTGGTAGGCAACTTTTGGAATTGAAACGAAGTAAGCGTCCTAAGAAAATTAAACCTAGAGCTCTGATACCACTTTGTCAAGCTCCGACCCGGAAAATTGCTCATCCTAGCATCAATTTCACCAAATCGATCGTCCTCGCTGGGCGTGATGCCGTACGAGTTTAGAGTTACACTTATACAAGGCAAGATGACAGGTTCTCAAAATAGTTATCTCAATTCAATATTAGCAGTAGAAGAAATAGAGTCACATTAGAGTTATACAAAGTATATGAAACAATTCTCTTTATTCATTAAGCAGCTGAATTACAAAGGCTTTCAATAGCCCAAATGAATTTGCCAAATTGGCTTACAATACTTAAGTTAGGAATTCATCGTTCCATACATCATACCTTCTATATCTCGGCCGCATCATCCTGTTGCAAGTCCGAGTGTCAATGCGGTTACACACCTCAAATGCTATATCATTCTAAGTCACAAAACGTTCAAGCGAAGCTTTGTCGCGAGCAATTCATTCCTTACATCCTACAAGCAATTTGGTAGGGGATCAGTACTAATTCTCTCGCGTACTGATAATAACCACTTTACTAAACAGACATTATGTAATTTATGAATCATGCAGCTTAACTTGTGATTTTTTAATCTTTGTCTTAGGATCAATTTCATGGCATATTTGAAAGCAGTAAACATGTATTTCATGGCAAGCAAGTTACCATTATTTGCATAAGCAAGCAGGCAACCAATATCAATCTCGTATTGTTTCGTGGCGACTTCTTTCCAAACATCGACGCACTCACCCTTGCACCGACGCAAGGTGAATACGCCTACCATATTTCTATGTCATGTTATAAGTGATCTTTGTGCACGATCTTTGTGTGCTTGCACTATTCAGCCTACCGTCCCCTATCTATATGAAGGTCATTGGCATGCATAGAAGCTAGAATAGACTCTACCAACGGTATGACGACAATTACTTTAGCTTGGGTTGTTAACTCCATTTTCTGAATCTCTTTCGAATATTGTCGGTATTTGTGGTGCTCCATTTTCAATAGTAGGCCGCAAGCCTCATAAATTGAAATGTCCCACATAATATCCATCTCAATTTCTTTTTAGATCAAACAGTCCTGGTGCCCCAGTATACCTCGTTCGTAGGATACCCGTGCACATGCAACATCAAGTCTATTTGACTATGCAATACGCGTCTAACTCATACAACCAAACATAGTCTGAGTTCGAAACTTAACTATCACATCTTCTCAACATTCATTTCATCCATCTCATTTTCCATTGGCACAATATCCAAACTCAATGTTAATCAAATGAACGCTCCGAAGGCTATGAACATTTTGAGACATCATGTCGCATTCAATAGTTATTTGATATCTCTTGACTTGTGCATTCGATGCACGCCTCTATTCAGTATTTTCATGTTCTATACCTTGGTGTTCAATGTTCTTCTACTCATGCATTGATGCAGGTCTCGACACGATCTTTCAATGTGCTAGACTTATATTTATTCCCTCCGACTCGTGCACTGAGGCACGCCTAGATAGAGTATTTAATGTTTTGTAGCTCGTGCATTGAGGTAATCGTGCCAATATAGTCTTTCAGTATTTAGCCCTCTAATTTGTGCACGGAGGCACGAGCGACTCGTGCACTAAGGCACTCACCGATACAGTTATCCCTTGTTTTTATGGCTTGCGTAACGAGGTGCTCGCCGTTGTGGTATTTCGATGTTCTATGACGACTCATACATTTTATGTACGTTTTGTAAGCCCCCTGAATTTTAGGGTTTATTTTATTTTTCTTAATGAATTATTTTCGATAAATATTTTATTATTTAATTGTTTAGATCATTAATGTACCTTTCCGTAACTTTGACTTCTGGAGCGTCAGGGATGCCAATCTCTGTAAACTCTCCTCACGAGTTTTGAAGTAGACGAGATTATCTTCGTTTTGATATATCATATCCCACTTGAACTCGTTTTCTTGTGCTCTTTTTGTATCGCGCAACTTCGGGTCAACTTAGACCAATTAATCGTTGAATAATTATTCCCACTTTTATCTTTGATCTTCGTTTGCACGTTACCGTGACTTTTAATTTAGGAGCACGAGACCAGTCGTTTTCTCAGAACCAACTTTTTATGAATGATCTACTCGAGACGCTCTTCATCCACGACCTTCGTGTCCCACTCAGACACTCCATTTTGTGCTTCATTTTATTCGCACAATTTTTGGGCCTATTTAGGCCGATTTATTATCTACCGTAAAACTTGATTTAATTTTCCAATTTAATTTCGGGACCCGACATCGATCCAACATAGTCGACCCAAAGTATGGACGTGGCCCACATAAAGCCTACTACCCGTATGACGCTTGTGTCCCATTTATTGGAGTCCCCGCATATTATTTATTTTCCCGTGATTATAAATACCCATTTTTAATTTAATTATTGCCTCCTGTCCGATTTTGACCCGACCCGGCTCGACCGAACCCGAACCAAGCTCCATATTGTTCTCCCATGACTGCCCAAATACCCCACATATTTTTCCCATATTTTTCCTATTTTAAATATATATTTTTCTCTCTCCACTTTACAAATATCCTATATATATATATATATATATATATTTTTTCCTATATATATATATATATATATATATATATATATATATATATATATATATATATATATATATATATCTAATTCTCTCTTTCTCTTTCCTATTAATTACAACACATACACAAACACCACCTCACCCCCTCTAACTCACAACACTCTCCCCCCCATTCAGCCGACTTCACCCCCCTCTCTCTCACTAAAATCTCTCTCTCTCTCTCTCTTTTTCTCTCTCTCTTTATATTACTACACACACACACTCAATAATATAACTCCCACTCTCTCTTTATTTTTCAAACACACACAACACACCACCACCCCCTCCACAGCCGAACACCCTCACCATCCTTCTCCCCATCTCCTCCTTCCTCCTTCTCATCCTCTTCATCATCTACAACATCCTCACCATTAACACCAACACCACAAGCAACATCATCACCACCTTCTCCATAACCATGCACCACCACCACCCCCATACCATCTCCACCACCATAGCCTCCGCCACCGCTGCCCTCGTCGGGACTACGTCGTCGCGGCCACCCCCGCCGGGCAGCAGCGCCGCTCTCCGCCGCGCGAGCGCGAGCGCAGCAGCGACGCCAACAGCAGCATGCAGCAGTAGCAGTGCGGCAACGGCAGCACGCGTACGCAGCCGGCCACGCGCCACCGCACGGCCACAGGCCACCGACGACCCCCCTAGCGCGCGAGCCTCCGGCGAGCCACCCCGCGACCACCTCCCGCTTTCCCGACGCGCCGAATAGTCTATTCGTGCGTTTTGAACGGAATCCCGTCGGCGCGTGCGAGTTTTGAACTCGAAAATGGTGCTCCGTCGCAGCAAGTTCGTGCATGTTTTTCGGGAGATTTGACTGTTGGATCGGCGAACTCTTTGCTCCGTCTCAATCTCGGTATATCCATCTTCACTCCTGTCAATTTTCGTCCGTTAATTTCATCGTTTGATACCTCAAAACTGGCCACCAAGTTGACGTTTTAAATTGAACTGTTTTTGGACAGTTTCGTGGAGCCAACTTCGTCAGCTCGTAACTCCGCCGTCGCAGCTCCGGTTGGTGCGCTACCAGTTCCTGTGCACAGCTGGTATAACCCTCTTCCTGCCTCCTTTAGGTTTCGTTTCATTTTAAGTACGTTTGGTTGGTCGAATTCGACCCCAAAGTTGGCCGTCCGAATTCTTTAATTTACACTTGTTAAATTCTATTTTTGAACCCGGGACTCCGGATTCAATTTCTGACACTACCAGTAGACTCGTGGCGTCGTTCTGACATGTTTTCATATAAAATTTGCTTGATTTGGAGAACATGGGCCCTGGCACGGATTTCGGTGCAAAGCGGGTCCCACTTTTCGAGTCAACGGGTCACTTTGAGATCGGCTCATCGGAATCCAATTCCGGATATACCGTTGAGTTCGTATCGTCATTCTGGACTCGTTGACATATAATTTTCTAAGTTTTGAAGACATTTGCTCTGGCACGTATTTCGGTGCAAACTGGATACCAAGTGTCCGCGTCAACTTATCATTTTGAGATCGGCACATCGGAATTCCATTTCGGACATACCGTTGGGTTCGTATCATTATTCTGGATTCGTGGACATATAATTTGTTAGGTTTTGTAGACTTCTATCCTGACACGTTTTTCGGTACAAAGTGTGTCCAACGGCGGACATCATTTTGACCCAAAATTACCGTTTTGTTCCCGTGTCTAAATTGGACTTATGGATAGGCTATCCTAGCTAATTTGACCATTCTGGACACGTTGGTGATATTTATTTTATCATCCGACAACATCTGTAGATTTTGCTTATGTATTATCCTTAATTTATAATTAATTATTTTTCCAAATATTGTTACTTTCTGGTTTTGAATTTTATATATATTTTATTTGCTGTAAAAATCTTAAAAAAATTATATTTAAATACTATGTTAATTTAGATAATTTATTATAATTTTTCCAGTATTTAATAAGTAATTTTGTTATTTTATAAAAATAGCGAAACAAAACTCATTTTCAGTATATTTATGTTGGCTGATTTTTAATAAATATTTTATGAAGGTTTATAAATCCCAAAAAAATTAGTATAAATTTCTATAATTAATAAGGATCATTTTGGTACTTTATTTTATATATATTTGAGCTTTTTGTCTATCTCAAAAATTGTTGGAACTCAGCGTACAATTTGATTTATTTATTGAGTAATTACGACTTGCAATATTTTGTGTTGTTTTGAGTTATAGACGTATTGGACATTATCCCGCACTAGTATAAAGACCCTAGAAAGTTAGTTTGTGTATAGTGGCACTCCATATTAGACTTTTATGCTAGGTCCCCCCTTAGCTAGTATCCAGTTAAGAGTCGTGTCACACCACTAGTGTATTATTGAACGTAGCTTAGAACTGAGTTTGTATATCATTATTGACAGCACACCAGACATCTATATCTTCGTACTAATATTCTTGCTTTGTTCGAGGCAAGTACATCTACAAACTCATTTACTGTCTTTTAA
Source organism: Iris pallida (assembly GCA_029216955.1). Lineage (NCBI taxonomy): Eukaryota > Viridiplantae > Streptophyta > Magnoliopsida > Asparagales > Iridaceae > Iris > Iris pallida. The sequence continues at coordinate 25,615 of JANAVB010024944.1, forward strand.
TGCTAGAACATGTATTAACCCTGTTAAAATACAGATCTTTGAGATAGCAAGTTAAATCTTCATATGTAGTATTACTTTCAGTACCTGCCATGCTTAGGACAGTTCTTATATCTTCACATGTTTCTTACTGGTTCTCAGTACATGTTTCACTATACTATATACTGCTCCGAGTATTCACATGTTTTATACTGCTCCCAGTACCTGCCATGCTTATACTGCTCCCAGTATTTCTCACATGTTTTTATTGTTCTCGTATCTCTCACATGTTTAAATAATAGGTTAAGGGGAAACTGTTAGTATTGTACGTGAACATGACCCCCTTCTTCGTATGTACTTACCGCGCTCAGTGACATTCTATATGTGACCTTGCCGTATGTTCTGATCTCGCGTTTGTGCATGGATATACACCGATGCCGTTCGTTCACGTATGTACATACCAAAAAACTTGATAGGTACCGCTGTACATCCTATTCACCTATTGACCGATTCACGTATATACTACAGTTTTAAACTTTTAAACTATATGTTGTCATTTCTAAAAAGAACCAATTAAACCATGATATGCCATGTTCCCTATGTTACTATGATACTGTGATCCCAGTTGTACCATGAGGCCATGTTTCCAGTATTTCCTATTTTATAGACTTATCACACCATATTTCTTGTTGTACATCTCTTTCATTATATATTCAGTACTTTAGTTGTAGAGGTTGTACTTCCTCCCGTCCTGACAGGATAACGTTGTAGGTATACTTTTCGAGAAGGAAATGCTATTTGTTACATATTATGGTACTGCATTGAGGACCTGGCCTTAGCTCCAGAAGAGGCCCCAGCGGGGAACCTTGCTTAGTTATCTTCTTGTGTTTTGAGACTTAGACTTTGTCTGTACTTATATTTGGATACTGGACTTTGTCTCCAATTAGATACTTGGAAGTGTATTATTAAGTCTGTGCTTATGTTACCTTCGCTTATAGATGCTGTGTTGTGATGAACTTTAAATATGATTTTAGAACTGTTAGCTGCTTAGATCCTTTATTTTCTATTCTTAGAACAGCTTACTACGCTTTAACCAAGCGTAGGCTGGACATGGCTCGGCCCGGCCCAACAATTTGGGTAACGGGTCGTGACATATTTTTTTTGGTGGCCCATGTAGGTCCAGACTTAAGTTGTTAGGTTACGTTATTGTTCCAAACATGCCTGCAATTAGGATCTAGGACAACTTGTTAACACTAGGTATAAACATTTAGAACACCTAGAGGATTTCTAGGATTGCAACATAGGAGAACTCGTCACAGCATATGACCGTTAACTGTATTTAGTCTCTTGTTTGTATTTCAGTAGGTCAATTTAGACCAAGTTTGTACCCTTGGGATGACCCCTGAGGATATTACTCTAATCTTACCTAGAAATCTGTTTCCATTTATTTCCATTTGCTCTTCCTTAAATTCGTTGTTGAATTTAATTTCTGATTTTTGTTGTTGACTTTGATCTTGCTTCGTGATAGATTTTGTGGATTGAATTATGATATATCCTGATAAGATAAACGTCTGCTTTAGTTATGGAGTTTAGAATTTATTGCAGCCATATTAGCTGGTATGACAAAACATAGAGCCTGATTTTGGATATACTATCCTATTCATAGAATTTAGATTTTTTTGCAGCCATACCGGTTGGCGTGGTAAGGAATCTAGATGATATGACTATAGGGTGTATACCTTAGTTATGGACTCCCTCGTTTATTGCATAAAGCTTACTGGTGTGGCAAAAATTCTGGCAACATGATTTCAGGAAGACGTGTATGGTTATCAGATCATATCTCAACTTGGTTCACTTCGTTATGACGGAATGAGCAAGAATAAATTCTTATTATCATTCTTCCCCGTCTTGATTAACTCTGTCCTATCTACATCTACAACTAGGATTATAGGTTCTCTAGGACTCTCCAATAGAATTGCTTTCATGTTATCTTTTGGACATAATTATTTTTGTGTTCCATCTTTCCTATGATTTGACTAAACTCTTTTTCGTTAACCTCTTAGATAATTCTTCTCGTTATGTATCCCGTTGTCTTCGTACCATTCTTGGAGATATTCCGATAAACTTTCCTGTCTTGCTTGACCCTTTAACTTGTTTGGACACTGTTATGGATTGCTTGACCCAGTCTTAGGCCTTGTTACCTTCTATTTGATAGACGACCGAAATAACCATACCTTGTTAACTGATTTTGTAGTATAACTATAAATGTATGGTGTGATTGTGATAAGTACTTTTCCTAGGGATTGGTTAGATTAAGCTTATAGGACAAGTATGGGTGACTGACTGTAGCAGACTTGGAAACCATTAAGAACGATTGTATTGATAGTATGACTTGATGATAGGGTATCTAAGATGGAGAAATGAGATATTATATTATTGTGACTATGGATTGAGGATTAAAATCTTGTGCTTAACAGTTTGAGGATTTAACATTTGTAGAATTTTGGTTGCTTACCTATAGCTAATTACATGTGATTAGAGGGTAGATCGACATATGAAATGGTATAGAATAAGTTAGAATGGGATGTAATATCGCATACGAGATCGGGAAGATATCAGTTAAAAAGACAAGGAACAAGACAAAGACATATGTACATTGGTAATTAATAAATCGGAAGTTTTGAAATCGAGGATTTATATTCGGAGGACTTGTTGAGTAAAAAGAAGGAGGCTCTATGCTAAGGATAAGAATTGAACGTATGATTTCAAGAAGAAGCTGTAGGAAAGGATTGACGACAAATGATGCTAAGGACCTGTGGATTGATAGAATATGGATACTTAGGATGTGATAAGGAAATCAAGTATTTACAAATTGAGGTTGGAAATGTGATGGATGATTAAGCATTTTAGGCTTATAGACATGTCCAGAGAATAACCTATATTTTAGGGTATACGTTAAGGTTCCATGTTAGTATGAAAGATTTTAAAGGATATATGACGTAGTTTATGATAGAAGGACTTTGTTGAACCTAAACCAAAAAGATTGTAAAGAGAAACAGAAGAAATGATTACAATGGTAGCAGATTGAGTATTGTAGCCAGAGCAGCTACATGTTATAGTTTGACATATTGGATGATTTTTAATTTCGAGGACGAAATTTTTGTAAGGTGGGTAGGATGTAAGCCCCCTGAATTTTAGGATTTATTTTTATTTTTCTTAATGAATTATTTTCGATAAATGTTTTATTATTTAATTGTTTAGATCATTAATATACCTTTCCGTAACTTTGACTTCTGGAGCGTCAGGGATGCCAATCTCTGTAAACTCTCCTCACGAGTTTTGAAGTAGACGAGATTATCTTCGTTTTGATATATTATGTCCCACTTGAACTCGTTTCCTTGTGCTCTTTTTGTATCGCGCAACTTCGGGTCAACATAGACCAATTAATCGTTGAATAATTATTCCCACTTTTATCTTTGATCTTCGTTTGCACGTTACCGTGACTTTTAATTTAGGAGCACGAGACCAGTCGTTTTCTCAGAACCAACTTCTCATGAATGATCTATTCGAGACGCTCTTCACCCATGACCTTCGTGTCCCACTCAGACACTCTATTTTGTGCTTCATTTTATTCGCACAATTTTTGGGTCAATTTAGGCCGATTTATTATCTACCGTAAAACCTGATTTAATTTTCCAATTTAATTTCGGGACCCGACATCGATCCAACCTAGTCGACCCAAAGTATGGACGTGGCCCACATGAACCCTACTACCTGCATAACGCTTGTGTCCCTTTTATTGGAGTCCCCGCATATTATTTATTTTTCCGTGATTATGAATACCCATTTTTAATTTAATGATTGCCTCCTGTCCGATTTTTACCCGACCCGGCTCGACCGAACCAGAACCAAGCTCCATATTGTTCTCCCATGACTGCCCAAATACCCCACATATTTTTCCCATATTTTCCCTATTTAAATATCTATTTTTTACTCTCCACTTTACAATATCATATATATATATACATACATATATATATATTCTAATTCTCTCTCTCTCTCTCTCCTATTAATTACAACCCCTACACAAACACCACCTCACCCCCTCCACCTCACAGCACTCTCCCCCCCATTCAGCCGACTTCACCCCCCTCTCTCTCACTAAAATATCTCTCTCTATCTTTTTCTCTCTCTCTCTCTTTATATTACTACACACACACACTCAATAATATAACTCCCACTCTCTCTCTTTATTTTTCAAACACACACAACAGACCACCACCCCCTCCACAGCCGAACACCCTCACCATTCTTCTCCCCATCTCCTCCTTCCTCCTTCTCATCCTCTTCATCATCAACATCATCCTCACCATTAACACCAACACCACAAGCAACATCATCACCACCTTCTCCATAACCATGCACCACCACCACCCCCATACCATCTCCACCACCATTGCCTCCGCCACCGCTGCCCTCGTCGGGACTACGCTGCCGCGGCCACCCCCGCCGGGCAGCAGCGCCGCTCGCCGTCGCTCGCCGCGCGAGCGCAGCAGCTCGCAGCAGCGATGCCAACAGCAGCATGCAGCAGTAGCAGTGCGGCAACGGCAGCGCGCGTACGCCACCGGCCACGCGCCACCGAGCGGCCACCGGCCACCGACGACCCCCCTAGCGCGCGAGCCTCCGACGAGCCACCCCGCGGCCACCGCCCGCTTCCCGACACGCCGAATAGTCTATTCGTGCGTTTTGAACGGAATCCCGTCGGCGCGCGCGAGTTTTGAACTCGAAAATGGTGCTCCGTCGCAGCAAGTTCGTGCATATTTTTCGGGAGATCCGACCGTTGGATCGGCGAACTCTTTGCTCCATCTCAATCTCGGTATATCCATCTTCACTCCTGTCAATTTTTGTCCGTTAATTTCGTCGTTTGATACCTCAAAACTGGCCACCAAGTTGACGTTTTAAATTGAACTGTTTTTGGACAGTTTTTGTGGAGCCGACTTCGTCAGCTCGTAACTCCGCCGTCGCAGCTCCGGTTGGCACGCTACCAGTTCCTGTGTGCAGCAGGTATAACCCTATTCCTGCCTCCTTTAGGTTTCGTTTCATTTTAAGCACGTTCGGTTGGTCGAATTCGACGCCAAAGTTGGCCGTCCGAATTCTTTAATTTGTACTTGTTAAATTCCATTTTTGAACCTGGGACTCCGGATTCAATTTCTGACACTACCAGTAGACTCGTGGCGTCGTTCTGGCATATTTTCATATAAAATTTGCTTGATTTGGAGAACATGGGCCCTGGCATGCATTTCGGTGCAAAGCGGGTCCCACTTTTTGAGTCAACGGGTCAATTTGAGATCGGCTCATCGGAATCCAATTCCGGATATACCGTTGAGTTCGTATCGTCATTCTGGACTCGTTGACATATAATTTTTTAAGTTTTGAAGACATTTGCTCCAGCACACATTTCGGTACAAACTGGATACCAAGTGTCCGCGTCAACGTATCATTTTGAGATCGGCACATCGGAATTCCATTTCGGACATACCGTTGGGTTCGTATCATCATTCTGGATTCGTGGACATATAATCTGTTAGGTTGTTTAGACTTCTATCCTGACACATTTTTCGGTGCAAAGTGTGTCCAACGGCGGACATTATTTTGACCGGAAATTACCGTTTTGTCCCCGTGTCCAAATTGGACTTATGGGTAGGCAATCGTAGCTAATTTGACCATTCTGGACACGTTGGTGATATTTATTTTATCATCCGACAAAATCTGTAGATTTTGCTTATGTATTATCCTTAATTTATAATTAATTATTTTTCCAGATATTGTTACTTTCTGGTTTTGAATTTTTATATATATTTTAATTGCAGTAAAAATCTTGGAAAATTTGTATTTAAATACTATGTTAATTTAGATAATTTATTATAAATTTTCCAGTATTTAATAAGTACTTTTGTTATTTTATAAAATAGGGAAACAGAACTCATTTTCAGTATATTTATGTTGGCTGATTTTTAATAAATATTTATGAAGGTTTATAAATCCCAGAGAAATTAGTATAAATTTCTATAATTAATAAGGATCATTTTGGTACTTTATTTTATGTATATTTGAGCTTTTTGTCTATCTCAAAAATTGTTGGAACTCAGTGTACAATTTGATTTATTTATTGAGTAATTACGACTTGCAATATTTTGTGTTGTTTTGAGTTATAGACGTATTGGACATTACCCCGCACTAGTATAAAGACCCTAGAAAGTTAGTTTGTGTATAGTGGCACTCCATATTAGACTTTTATGCTAGGTCCCCCTTTAGCTAGTATCCAGTTAAGAGTTGTGTCACACCACTAGTGTATTATTGAACGTAGATTAGAACTGAGTTTGTATATCATTATTGACAGGACACCAGACATCTATATCTTCGTACTAGTATTCTTACTTTGCTCGAGGCAAGTACATCTATAAACTCATTTACTGTCTTTTAATGCTAGAACATGTATTAACCCTGTTAAAATACTGATCTTTGAGATAGCAAGTTAAATCTCCACATGTAGTATTACTTTCAGTACCTGCCATGCTTAGGACAGTTCTTATATCTTCACATGCTTCTTACTGGTTCTCAGTACATGTTTCACTATACTATATACTGCTCCGAGTATTCACATATTTTATACTGCTCCCAGTACCTGCCATGCTTATACTGCTTCCAGTATTTCCTACATGTTTTTACTGTTCTCGTGCTGTACGTGAACATGACCCCCTTCTCCGTATGTACTTACCGCGCTCGGTGACATTCTATATGTGACATTGTCATATGTTCTGATCTCGTGTTTGTGTATGGATATACACCGATGCCGTTCGTGCACGTATGTGCATACCAGAAAATTTGATATGTACCGCTGTACATCCTATTCACCTATTGACCGATTCACGTACATATTACAGTTTTTAAACTTTTAAGCTATATGTTGTCATTTCTAAAAAGAACCAATTAAACCATGATATGCCATGTTCCCTATGTTACTATGATACTGTAATCCCAGTTGTACCATGAGGCCATGTTTCCAGTATTTCCTATTTTATAGACTTATCACACCATGTTTCTTGTTGTACATCTCTTTCATTATATATTCAGTACTTTAGTTGTAGAGGTTGTACTTGCTCCCGTCCTGACAGGATAACGTTGTAGGTATACTTTTCGAGAAGAAAATACTATGTGTTACATATTATGGTACTGCATTGAGGACCTGGCCTTAGCTCTAGAAGAGGCCCCAGCGGGGGAACCTTGCTTAGTTATCTTTTTTGTGTTTTGAGACTTAGACTTTGTCTGTACTTATATTTGGATACTGGACTTTGTCTCCAATTAGATACTTGGAAGTGTATTATTAAGTCTGTGCTTATGTTACCTTCGCTTATAGATGCTGTGTTGTGATGAACTTTAAATATAATTTTAGAACTGTTAGCTGCTTAGATCCTTTATTGTCTATTCTTAGAGCAGCTTACTACGCTTTAACCAAGCGTAGGCTGGACATGGCTCGGCCCGGCCCAACAATTTGGGTAACGGGTCGTGACACGTTTCAATTCAATTATTTTTATTATTCGATACGTACTACGATATCTCTCAATCGAGCTATGCCCGTGGACTCGATAGGTCAACTAGCATGCAATGTACATTTTACTTAGGCATGACAGAGTTGAAAAGAAGGGTCAAAGTCCTTGTGAGCACCCTGAATTTCGGGATGATTTTTTCATTTTATTTTATTTTATTTTCTGATTGATTGGTTTGATAAATAATTTATTCTGTTTTCCTTAAGTGTACTTTTCCGTGCCATTGTATTTGGAGTGTCAGGGATGTTCAACTCTGGAAATCTTCTTCACGAGTTTTGGAGTGGACATGATTTCCTTCAGGATGGTATATAGTGTCCCATCCAAACTTGTTCCCTTGTACTCTTTCTGCTTCGCTGAACTTCGGGTCGGTTTAGACCATTTGATTGTTATTTATTTTCCCACTCTTTCCTTGATCATTTTCAGCGCGTTACCATGACTTTTAATTTGGGAGCGCAAGACCAGTCAGTTTCTTGAAACCAACTCCTCATTGATGATCTACTCGAGACGCTCTTCACCCTTGACCTTCGTGTCCCACTCAGACACGTCATTTGTGTTCCATTTGATTCGCACACTTTCCCGACACGTGACCGATTTTATTTCACTCCACGACGTCACATTCATTTTCCAACTTGATTTGTGGGTCCCCTGTCGGCCAAAACCTGTCAGCCCCAATTATGGACATGGCCCACATTGAGCCTACTACCCGTCCGTCATTTGTGTCCCATTTATTGGAATCCCCTTATGCTACTTATTCACTCATGATCATCAACACCTAATTTAATTAGATTTTTGCACAATGTCTGATTTTGATCCAATCCGCTCCATCGAGCCCAGTCCAGCTCCATGTTGTTCTCCATCTTGACACCCTCATATTTATTGCCCAAAATATTGAGTACCCTTCTACCTATTTTTCTATATTTAATAGGAATTTCTATGAATTAAAATCCATTGGGATGACCAACTTTTCCTATTTAATCCTAGCCCTTGAATTCCTAATTAAATCATCACCTTCATTTTCCAATCACCCACACTTCTCCTCACAGCACCCCCTAGCCGGCCCTAATTTCTAGGTGGAAAACTTCTCACTCATTCTCTCTCTCCCTCATTTATTACACATCTCTCTCTCTCTCTCTCTCTCTCGCTCTCTCTCTCTCTCTCTCTTCACACACAATTCACAAAATACATCAACACAGCCTCATGCACTCTCCTCCAACCCGACACCATGCAAGCCTCCATTCCCGACCACTCTCCTTCCTCCTAGCCCGGCCTCCGCTGCCGACGGCCTCCACGTCGGTCACCAACCACCTCCACCGCACTTCCTCTCCTCTCCTTTTCCTCCTCCTCCATCTCCCTATTCATCATCTCCAACACCATAGCTCACCACCACCATCACTCTCTTCAACACCCAACCGAGCGCCACCACTCCATCACCATTCCTCTCCGCCCCACCAGCTCGCCGCCTGTCCCCTGGCCGCGCCGGCCACCGCAGGGCGCGTGGCACTGCAGCAGCAGCAGCACCACTGTGGGCGCGCCCACGCGAGCGCGCGTGGGCCGCCGTTGTGCGCCGCCGCGCCGCCGTGGCCCCTGGTCGTGCACCCTTGGCTCCGGCGAGCTACCCCGTGGCCGCCACTCTCCTCCCGACGCGCCGAATAGCCGATTCGTGCGTTTTGCACGACGTCCCGTCGTGACGAGCTCAGAAACGACGCTGAATCGTGCCCCATTGCAGCGACTTCATGCACATTTTTCTGGAGATCCGACCGTTGGATCGGCAATTTCTTCGCTCGTCGCAATCTCGGTATATCCACCTTCATCCCTGTCAATTTCGTCCGTTAATTTATCGTTTGATACATGAAAACCGGCCACCAAGTTGACGTTTAAATTGTACTAAATTTGGAGAGTTTCGCGGGGCCAACTTCGTCAGCTTGTATCTCCTCCACCGTAGCTCCGTTTGGCGTGCTACCAGTTCCGGTGCGAAGCTGGTAACCCTCTTACTACCCCTCCAGTTTCGTTTCATTGTGAGCTTGTTTGATTGGTTGAATTCGATGGCCGTCCGAATTCATAATTTCCAACTTGTAAAATTCTATTTTGAACACGGGAATCCAGATTTCGTTTCTGACACCACCATTAGACTTGTGGCGTCGTTCTGGCATGTTATCATATAAATTTGTTAGTTTTGGAGAACGTGGGCCCTGGTACGTTTTTCGGTACAAAGTGGGTCCCACATTCTGGATCAACGGGACTTTTTGATGCCGGCTCATCGGAATCCAATTCCAGATATACCATTGAGTTCGTATCGTCATTCTGGACTCGTTGACATATAATTTGCTAGATTTTGGTGGACATTGGATCGGGCACGCCATTCGGTGCAAGTCAGATACCAATATCCGGGTCAATAGGTCATTTTGAGATCGTCTCATCGAAATCCAATTCCGGAGATACGTTGGTCGTATCATCATTCTTGACTCGTTGACAGGTAGTTTGCTAAGTTTTGAAAACTTGGCTCCGGTACGCATTTCCGTACAAATCGGAATTTCAAGTTCTGGTCAACGGGCAAATTGAGTTCGGGTCAACGAAATCCAATTATAGAGATGCCGTTGGGTTCGTATCGTCATTCTGGTTTCGTGGACATATAATTGTTATATTTTGTAGACTTGTTTCTTGCACATTTTTCGGTGCAAAACGGCTCCGACACGGACACCATTTTGACCCGAAATTATCTTTTTGCCCGTGTCCAAATTAGACCGTGGGTAGGCTATCTAGCTAATTTGAGCATTCTGGACACGTTGGCGATGTCTATTTCATCGTCCGACAATGTTTGTTGATAGTTTCTCTGAGTTTAACCTTTTTATAATTAATTAATAATTAATCCATATAATGTTCGTATTTCGGGATTAGTATAACGAAACTGAGATCAGCCAATTCCAGTGATCTCACATCGCTGAATTGACAAGTTGGACACGTGGATCACTATAATAAGATTATCAACCTTACCGATAATCTTCTATCTCGATTCGCGTGTCGTAAGTTTCGACGTACAAATAACGAAGTACACTTTATATTAGACTAGAATTGACCTGTTTGACCAGAGTTGACCAGTTGACCCAAAGTCAACTGTAAGTCAACACTTGACCTAGTTTGACTAGATTATTGACCGGAGTCGACCTAGAGTTGTTTTGACTTAGAAGAACCTAGAGAATGTAGATTGATTATAGAGATTCATTTATTACAACTTAAACCCCTTGTAACCTGTGTTGCTTTAAATAGGACTCTGTGCTTCAGTGGGACCCCTATACTTATCAGCTGTTCAGGTTATCGAGGTGAGTACATTCTTGATCATTTCATATATGCTTAGAATTATTTCCTGCAGTAGATTACTTTACTTGTACTGTCACGATGGTCACACGGATTGGTACTATATGGATCCTTTCTTGAGATGTTATCCTTAGGGAGCATCGGGTACTATGTGTTCTGTGCGTTTCACTTATATGGCGTATCACTATGCTTCTTGGTTCACTTGATTACTTGTGATATGTACCTCATGATCACAGAGTCTCTTGAATCTTACACAGTTGGGTAACCCCCAGACCCCATTTATGGGACATCCATGTATCACCTTCGCGGGCCTTGCATGGAATCATATAACATAACTTGGCTGGATCCTTGTGTATGATTGGGGGTACGGGGGAGTAGAAGTGGACATGTGAATAATACACCAGTAGTATCTTCATTGAATCATTCCGTAGTGTCTTCATTGAATCATCCCAGGCCATTTACATATTCATGTTGTACTCTGACTCACTAGTCACTGCTAGTTCTCTATGTATAGTAGATATTTCTATTACAGCTCTTTCTGTTTATATACTGCTTTTCCTCAGTACCTGTATCTTACTTTACTGCATGTTATATGTTTTCTAACCTGCTATGATCTGTTGAGATGTACTGTGCTCGCTCCAGTCTGAGGACCTGTTGATAAATTTTACAGATAGCCTGGAGGTGCCTGCTAGCCTGGAGGAGACACATTAGAGGTTGTTTAGGTAGTTATTTCATTTTGTCTGGAGTTGTTTACTTTGTGATTACTGTATCTTTATTTGAGTTTTGAGATGTACTTCTGGGTTCATGGATCTTAGACACTTAGACTTCTATCTCCTGTATTTATTTTAGATTTTATGTTTATCTCCTTATCATGCTCTATCTTAGATGTGATTGAGACTGTATCTGCTATGTCACCCCCATTCGGGGGATATAAACTGCTTAGCTTATATTGTAAATATTGTAACCTAGAACAGCGTTCTACCGCCGATTACTGCGGCGTAGGCTGGGCATTGTTACGTTCTCGTACCCAAACAGTGGGTGCGGGTCGTGACACGTTTTAGTGGTGGCCCATGCAGGTCGAGACTAAAAGTGTAGTGGTATTCGAACTTGAGTACCACTACAGCCTGCACTAGGAATAGGATATTTTTGAAGATACTCAATCACAGATAGAAACCCTTGAGAGATTTCCGGGACGGCCCTGGAGAATCTATTTAACTTCGATTTGAAAACTCTTTTCCCTTAATTGTTTTATCTTTATTTCTGTTGTTGAATTTGATTTTAATGGATTATTGTTGAATTTGAGTTTGTATTTATTAATTTTGATGGAAGATTGTCGAATTTTGAATTTTGATGATAGCTGTTGCATTCGAGTTTGTATTTTGATGGATTTGTCATTTTTGAATTTGATGTTCGTTAATAAATTTGATTTGATATTTGAGTATTCATTATTGATTTAATTTAATTTTTGGCAAGATGAAATTATATGGACTAGGTCATCTATGTTATGGAATCTAGTCTTCTATAGTCACATTAGCCAGCATGGTGAGTACATATAGTGACTCTGGATATATTTCTCGGGTGTAGAAATTTAAGGTTTTCGCAGCCAAGCATGCGGCACCGCGAAAATGTTAAATACCATGATTTTAGAGATATGTGCATAAGTCAAGGGCTCTGTGATTATCGTAGCCTTGCTTACTAGTATGACGAAGATTTAGAGTACCATGATTTTGGATAGACGCATATGATTATCAGATTGTACCTTAAATATTTTCGAACATGTTTTTGCTACTTTTGTTTCAGTCATTCAAAGAAAAAAAAAAAGAATTATTGTTGTTTTGTTTGTTTTGTTCTCATTGTTTACTTAGGATATAGCTTTAGCTATTTTTATAAACCTTGTGTAACTTCTTACAAAAATTTATTTCTTCAATACAATAAACCAATGATTTTGCTAGGCCTTATTTTGGATTTGGTATTATAATTCTTGTTTCAAAAAATGGGTCCCTCTTTTAAATAGATAAGCAGAACATATTCCTTTATCATTCTTTTCCTACCAATATTTTTACTACCATCATTGTCTTATATACCTGTTCTGATTATGTCAATTCCCTGTCTCGTATATAATTCAGCTATACCTTGAAAACTCTTGAACCTTCATACCATTTTGCCTGAGAAATGTTGAGGAAGTGACGTAAATCATCTAGTATGGAAATAACGTAATGGTTATTATGTGATGATTTGTAGGAATCAAAATGTTGGATGTCAAATGTGAAAAATTCGAAATGGAGATGTGGTAAAGGTTTAAAATAAAATCGAGGGATAAATGTTATTAATTTAGAAACAATTGCAGAAAATTTGGTTATGAGTAATTCACGGATGTAGTTCAAAAAAAAAATTGATAATGATAGTCGGGGTCAATTTAGTTTTGAGAACTTGAATAAATTTTGGTTATTAATCTTGAGACGTTACACATTAAGACTATGTGAAATTTAAGGATTTAGCTAGGGAAGAGATTTTAACGAAATGCAATAATGATACGAAATTGAATAAGGTATTATAAGAAATGACTAGAGACAGAGAGAACACAAGGATTTTAAGTTATAGGAATTATTGGATGGAAAAAAATGTGTAGAATTCAAAAGGATAATAATTGAAGGTGAACATTGAAGAATATGAAGGTTGATTTATAAATAAGAATAAATTTTGTATGCCATGGTGGTATTAGGGTGAAAAATACGAGATGATATAAACAAGTTCGAGGATTTCATAAACTGGATTTAAAGGTTTCGGATAAATTAGGACGAGGTGAAAGAATTTGAAATTTGATTAAATGGATGAGTTTTGATACCTAATAAGAGAGGAATGCTTCGTGGAAATTTTGTTTTTTTTTGAAGTTAGAAATTTTGTCTATGATGATCATGGTAAAGGTTTAGATGACTAAAGGTTATAAATTTCGATGATAGTCATATGAAGGTTGATTTTCATATTGGGACGAGAGAAAAAAATATATGATTCGGCAAATGACAGTTTTGATGGTATTAGAGAGAAATGATTAACTTGACTCCTTATAAAATTTTTCCTTGTTTTCCCAAAAAGGGTTTTTCAATATCATTGAATCCTAGTTCCTTAATCACGACCAAATCGACTTCGATTATCTTTTCTTATCATAATTATATCTTGGTTTGTACTTAATTTTGATTGTGACCTGAATCTCTATCCTTGTATGCTCGATCTCAGACTTTGTTGAACCTGTCTCCATATTGCCTAAATCTTGATTTTCCCAATTTGATCAACTTAGATCGTATCGAGACTAAATATTCTTATTACGTATTGTGATTGAAAATTTTCATGAAATTGGCTTTCATTCCTTAACTTTGATTTTATTTTTCTTGAACCCTTTAAAGATAATGGGTAGTTACTTTTTTATTTTTATGATAAGTACCAGTTTCATATAGGATGGTAGACTGCCTTACAGTTTTGATGGTTTGTTATTTTTGTAACTTTGTTTAGCACCCTAGATTGCTTGTGTGTTTTGATATCCTATGACCATTTTGGTATTAGCATGACTAGTATACCTAGATAAGACTTTCACTACCGCCGTATGCCATGACCCTGTATGCCGTTCTTTTTGATGGTATGATTTGTTTAAGTTCTGGGACTTTGATTGTAGGGGTTTGACCTAGAGGGAGTATGGACATTTAATTTCGAGGACGAAATTTTTATAAGGTGGGTAGGATGTGAGAACCCTGAATTTCGGGATGATTTTTTTTATTTTATTTTATTTTCTGATTGATTGGTTTGATAAATAATTTATTCTGTATTTTCCTTAAGTGTACTTTTCCGTGCCATTGATTTGGAGTGTCAGGGATGTTCAACTCTGGAAATCTTCTTCACGAGTTTGGAGTGGACATGATTACCTTCATGACGGTATATAGTGTCCCATCCAAACTTGTTCCCTTGTACTCTTTCTGCTTCGCTGAACTTCGGGTTGGTTTAGACCATTTGATGTTATTTATTTCCCACTCTTTTCCTTGATCATTTTCAGCGCGTTACCATGACTTTTAATTTGGGAGCGCAAGACCAGTCAGTTTCTTGAAACCAACTCCTCATTGATGATCTACTCGAGGACGCTCTTCACCCTTGACCTTCGTGTCCCACTCAGACAGTCATTTTGTGCTCCATTTGATTCGCACAACTTTCCGACACGTGACCCGATTTTATTCACTCCACGGCGTCACATTCATTTTCCAAATTGATTGTGGGTCCCTGTCGACCAAAACCTGGTCAGCCCCAATTATGGACATGGCCCACATCAAGCCTACTACCCGTCCGCCCTTGCATCCCATTATTGGAATACCCTTGTGCTACTTATTCACTCATGATCATCAACACCTAATTTAATTAGATTTTGCACATGTTGATTTTGATCCAATCGGCTCCACCGAGCCAGTCCAGCTCCATGTTATTCTCCATCTGACACCCTCATATTTTATTGCCCAAAAATATCGAGTACCCTTCTATATTTTTCTATATTTAATAGGAATTCTATTGAATTAAAATCCATTGGGATGAGCAACTTTTCCCTATTAATCCTAGCCCTTGAATTCCTAATTAAATCATCACCCTTCATTTTCCAATCACCCACTTCTTCTCACAGCACCCCCCTAGCTGGCCCTAATTCTAGGTGGAACAATTCTCACTCATTTCTCTCTCTCCCTCATTTTACACTCTATCTCTCTCTCTCTCTCTCTCTCTCTTCACACAACTTCACAAATACATCAACACAGCCTCATGCACCTCTCCTCCACCCGACACCATGCAAGCTCCATTGCCCGACCACTCTCCCTCCTCCTGGCCCGGCCTCCGCCGCCGACGGCCTCCACCGTCGGTCACCAAACCACCTCCACCGCACACTTCCTCTCCTCCCTTTTCCTCCTCCCCATCTCCTTATTTTATCATCTCCAAACACATAGCTCACCACACCATCACTCCTCTTCAACACCAAACCGAGCGCCACAACCTCCATCACCATTCCTTCCCGCGAAAACCAGCTCCGCGCCTGCCCCCTGGCCGTGCCGCCTGGCCGGGCCGGCCACTGCAGGGCGCGTGGCACTGCAGCAGCAGCTGCACCATGTGGGCGCACGCACGCGAGAGCGCGTGGGCCGCCGTTGTGCGCCGCCGCACCGCCGCGTGGGCCGCCGTGGCCCCTGGCCGTGCACCCTTGGCTCCGGCGAACTACCCCGTGGCCGCCACTCTCCTCCCCGACGACCGAATAGCCGATTCGTGCATTTGCACGACGTCCCGTCGTGACGAGCTCGGAAACGACGCTGAAATTGTGCCCCGTCGCAACGACTTTGCGCACGTTTCCCGTAGATCCGATCGTTGGATCGACAATTTCTTGCTCCGTCGCAATCTCGGTATATCCACCTTCATCCCTGTCAATTTTCGTCCGTTAATTTTATCGTTTGATACATGAAAACCGGCCACCAAGTTGACCGTTTAAATTGTACTAAATTTGGACAGTTTCGCGGGGCCAACTTCGTCAGCTTGTATCTCCTCCACCCAGCTACGTTTGGCGTGCTACCAGTTCGGTGCGAAGTTGGTATAACCTCATACCCCTCCAGTTTTGTTTCATTGTGAGCTTGTTTGATTGGTTGATTCGACGCCAAAGTTGGCCGTCCGAATTCGTAATTTCCAACTTGTAAAAATTCCATTTTTGAACACGGGACTCCAGATTTCATTTCTGACACCACCATTAGACTTGTGGCGTCGTTCTGGCATGTTTTCATATAAAATTTGTTAGTTTTGGAGAACGGGGCCCTGACACGTTTTTCGGTGCAAAGTGGGTCCCACATTCTTGGTCAACGGGACGTTTTGACGCCGGCTCATCGGAATCCAATTCCAGATATACCGTTGAGTTCGTATCGTCATTCTGGACTCGTTGACATATAATTGCTAGGTTTTGGTGGACATTGGATCGGACACGCATTTCGATACAAGTCAGATACCAATATCGGGTCAACAGGTCATTTTGAGATCGGCTCATCGGAATCCAATTCCGGAGATACGTGAGTTCATATCATCATTCTGGACTCGTTGACAGGTAGTTGCTAAGTTTTGAGAACTTTGATCGGTACGCATTTCGTGCAAACCGGAATTCCAAGTTCTGGTCAACGGACCAAATTGAGTTCGGGTCAACGGAATCCAATTTAGAGATGCCGTTGGGTTCGTATCGTCATTCTGGTTTTGTGGACATATAATTTGTTATATTTGTAGACTTTTTTTTGCACGTTTTTCGGTGCAAAACGGCTCCGACACGGACACCGTTTTGACCCGAAATTATCTTTTGCCTTGTGTCCAAATTGGACCGTTGGGTAGGCTATCTTAGCTAATTTGAGCATTCTAGACACGTTGGCGATGTCATTTCATCGTCCGACAATGTTTGTTGATAGTTTCTATGAGTTTAACCTTTTTTAATTAATTAATAATTAATCCATATATGTTCGTTTCGGGATTAGTACAACGAAACTGAGATCAGCCAATTCCAGTGATCTCACATCGCTGAAATTGACAAGTTGGACACGTGGATCACTATAATAGAATTATCAACCTTACCGATAATCTTCTCGATTTGCGTGTCGTAAGTTTCGACGTACAAATAACGAAGTACACTTTATATTAGACTAGAATTGACCATGTTTGACCAGAGTTGACCAGTTGACCCAAAGTCAACTGTAAGTCAACACTTGACCTAGTTTGACTAGATTATTGACCGGAATCGACTAGAGTTGTTTTGACTTAGAAGAACCTAGATAATGTAGATTGATTATAGAGATTCATTTATTACAACTTGAAACCCCTTGTAACCTGTGTTGCTTTAAATAGGACTCTGTGGCTTCAGTGGGACCCCCTATACTTATCAGCTGTTCAGGTTATCGAGGTGAGTACATTCTCTGATCATTTCATATCCTGCTTAGAATTATTTCCTGCAGTAGATTACTTTACTTGTACTGTCACGATGGTCACACGGATTGGTACTATATGGATCCTTTCTTGAGATGTTATCCTTAGGGAGCATCGGGTACTACGTGTTCTTTGCGTTTCACTTAAATGGCGTATCACTATGCTTCTTGGTTCACTTGATTACTTGTGACATGTACCCTCATGATCACAGAGTCTCTTGAATCTTACACAGTTGGGTAACCCCCAGACTCCCCATTTATGGGACATCCATGTATCACCCTTCGCGGCCTTGCATGGAATCATAACATAACCTGGCTGGATCCTTGTGTATTGATTGGGGGTACGGGGGAGTAAAAGTGGACATGTGAATAATACATCAGTAGTATCTTCATTGAATCATTCCGTAATGTCTTCATTGAATCATCCCAGGCCATTACATATTCATGTTGTACTCTGACTCACTAGTCACTGCTAGTTCTCTATGTATAGTAGATATTTCTATTACAGCTCTTCCTGTTTACATACTGCTTTTTCTCAGTACCTGTATCTTACTTTACTGCATGTTATATGTTTTTTAAACTGCTATGATCTGTTGAGATGTACTGTGCTCGCTCCAGTCCTGACTGGACCTGTTGATAAATTTTACAGATAGCCTAGAGGTGCCTGCTAGCCTAGATGAGACACATTAGAGGTTGTTTAGGTAGTTATTTCATTTTGTCTGGAGTTGTATTTACTATGGATTACTGTATCTTTATTTGAGTTTGAGATGTACTTCTGGATTCATGGATCTTAGACACTTAGACTTCTATCTCCTGTATTTATTTTGGATTTTATGTTTTATCTATCCTTATCATGCTCTACCTTAGATGTGATTGAGACTGTATCTGCTATGTCACCCCCATTCGGAGAGTATAAACTGCTTAGCTTTATATTGTTAAATGTTGTGACCTAGAACAGCGTTCTACCGCCGACACTGCGGCGTAGGCTGGGCGTTGTTACATTCTCGTACCCAAACAGTGGGTGCGGGTCGTGACAGTCTCCCACCTCAAGCCGATACGCCTTGTCGTTTTGCCGAATCGATGCGACTCGATTTTATAACTTTATTGCACGACCAACTTTATGACTTAACCATTCGAGCACTTCGTGCTCCGTTGAACTACCCAGTCGATTTGACCTACCGTGCTCATGCCTAAGTCCGTTGCGAGGCAATAGTTTGGTTTGGTGGACTCTGTTGCAAATGAGGTAAAATATTGATCTCTTATAATTCAGCGTAAAAGCTTGCCTACACATGAAAGCAACTAAAATTAATACTTGTTCGAATCAGACTTATGCCTTCAATTTATAGATCTTCAAACCGACTGAATGCTTTCTCTTTAGGGCCAACAAATCTTGCATCGATTCACATAAATACTTCGTTGGGTCAACGCAACTCTTCGAGTCAACAACTTAGCATAATACACCATGTGGAGCGGGGCATTACATAATATACCACTCAAAACAAGTTTCATCCTGAAACTGAAACCAACACACAATCCAAGTGCTCCTCTCGATCGTTTTATGATCTCGTCTGACTATCGTTGTTCCCTTTCAGACTTTCGTTCAAGCTTTCATTAACATATCATAGTCTTTTCCTGCAGCTTGATTTAAATTTAGCATACAACTTAGTTTGGATCATAGACTATTTTAGGCGTCTCACCAATATATGCAATTCAGCCAAGCCTAGTGGTAAAGAATTAGAATAAAGCTAACAAGTATAACTTTAATACTCAAATACTTGCCATATCGTACTTTTGATCGGACTTATCTTTAGCGATCGTCCTAGCAATTTTATCGCATATGTATATTCGATACATCCATGATTAATTCAATAAGGTCAATGTATGAAACGCGATTCAAAAATAGTATTTTTTATTTTTGATGTTTTCACACTGACTATCAATTCTATGCGTTGCGTTAATCCGTTGCGCATCCGATCTCAACAAATCTCCGCAATGCGTTGCGATCGAAATCGTTGTCCAACTATTCTGAAGTATGACTTTGCAACTCATCTCGAAATGATTTTTCCTTTGTTGATTTGCAATTCCATCAACATCTGGGACTATGCCCGCTACGTGATTTACCTAGACATTCTTAAATTCTCCCTACACAACTTTTAAATTGACGTTGCACAAAGGCCATAATATCCGACACAAAATTTTAATTCGAGTCGACGATGCTCAAAAGCAACAATCTCTTTGACATAAAGGTCTCTACGACGCGTCTTATGTTCAATTCCTATTAAAAAGGATTTCCTAGCCAATTTCTAGCTTGTCTATCTTGCAACATCGAATATAATTTCGATTCACGCATGCTCAGTTGCTTGGTAAATCCAAATCCAACGTCACAAATCGAAAGTCATTCTCTTATCGTTCGCTCTTGTGCATAGCATGATTTTCGCAATCGCCTATTCGTATCACCAAGTTCGTCGGTGAATTTCCAGTTCGATCGTCGACCAACATAATCATTCAAGCATTCATTCGACCAATCCTCAAAATCTGACTATGTTATTCCCAGCCAAAGTTGTTCCATCAGTTCCCGAAATAATTATTCGATCGCCTAGACCTATAATCAACATGCAGCACATCATATTTGTTTTTGACACAATTCATATGCGATATCATTTGGGTAATCTTATAGGTCTGCAATATTTACTTATTGGCGGTCAAGTCTTCTAGGGTCAGCTGTCCCGAAGCTACACTCGATAATTGTGGATCATTAATGAATGACCGTTACTACGAATCATTCTATATATTATTCGGAGCCAAATTACATTACGACGATTTCTATGGGACTCCCCAAATCTGAACAAAATTATTTCTATCTGCATAACTTAGGTGCAACTATCCTCCGAATAATTCATACACTATCGTTGATGATTCCTTAATTCACAAAATATCTACTCGTATCGAGTTCGAGTTTATCTACCATGGTCAACATCCGAGATATTATACGCATCGAAACAATCGTCGATGACTTTATAGTTCGCCTTATCGATCACAAAGTTTACGATCAACCAGTTCGATATTCTCGTATTATTATTTATAAAAATTTCAATATCGTAGGTCCGCTCTGTTTTGTATTCTCACATTGCTTATATTTTTTTGTGTATCAAATTCGATAGCACGAGAGTAAACTTTTGTCACAAACGACACCCACCTTTTAGGATGCGAGTACGTATCCAAGCCTAGCCTACGCCACAACATTGACGGTAGTACGCTGTCTATGATAATAATGGTCCATAACAAGTACATATTTATATATCATCCACAACTAAGTCATGACAAAGAGATTAAATTTAAAGTCTCAATAATTAGTTTAAAGAAATCTACTACAACTCAAGATAGTCTCGGGAACAAACCGCTAGAAAAATCCTAAAAACCACTATAACTAAGGTCCTCTAATCCCACTAGCTAAGAATCATACGAAAGAGCATAAGGAAGAGATATGCTACTTCGCATCAGTAGAAGCAATTGGCACATTGGTAACGTTAGTGTCACCAAGATACGCACCATAAACCTCGGGGCAAACCACGTTGTCTAAAACTAAAAAATTGTTATCCAGTCTGGATTGGAGCAAGATCACCATAAACTACATTACACAATATGATATACAAGCATAAAAAAACAATAATAAGAAGATAAACTATAGACATGACACGATAAGATAAGAAGAAGACTACTACTTTGACATGATAACAGTATGAAATAGACTTGACGGAAGACAAACAATAACCAATATAGAAACAATGATCAAGGAACGTGTACTGCGTGTTTTTAGAATGCAAGCTTTCCACATGTGGACGGGTTGGGACACACGGCTGTCGGTACGTGTGGTGCAACGATTGCTATCAACATTGACATTGTAGATTTGAACATTGCGTAGACCACATGCATACTAGTTGTATTTCCCTTCCGACTCCCTCACAATTAAACATGATCACCTGACATTAAGTTTGAACTAAACATTGAACATTGAATGAAAGTATTAAGTGAACATGTATGGTCATGATAACAAGTATAACTCTCGTGCGCCAATATTAGAAAGATGAACTAACCATTAAAGAAAAAAACAATATGTAACATAAAATAAAGGCAACGTAGGTCATAGTGATACTTCGATAGATAATGAAGTTACAAACTCAAGACGTCGTAGTCTGATCTACCCCGTCATATGAAGAATGACAAGTTAGATCTAAAAATCCCACTTTTGAAAATTGGCTAAATAGGCTTTCTAATTTAATCTAACTCAATTCTGAAATAAATTATCTAAAATCCTAATTTAATCTAATTATAATCTGAAATAAAAGCTAAACACAAATTTTTGGCCAAAAAAAGTCACGATATCTAATTCGGAACCCGTGGCACACAAATTGAGGCATATCATTGACTAAGTAGTCAAATAACATAAACTCTATGACTTGAGTGTAAACCCTAGTAAATTTCAACACCACGAATGCAGTAGAATAAATTATGCCACAAAATCACGATTTGGTCAAAAGATATCGCTACTATGGCTTACCGTGACCAAATTGATGATTCGTTGGCCAAAACTGAGTTCTACAAATTAATTAAAAAAAGATGAAAGTATTAATTTTTGAAAAAATATGTTGGATCTCTTTGTCAGCTTTCCAAAACTTCAAACGGTTCGTGATTCTGGTTCCTGGTTCTCCAAAATCTCGAAAACACCGAAATGTGTCAAATTTCGGACAACGGCACTCCACGAATTTTTCAAAAAATTAGGTTTAGAATTTATGAAAACAATTTGATATTCAAAAAAATACCTCGAGACGGTTCCAGTAAAAAAATAGCGTGCGAAAAGAACGTCGGAGTTGATCGC
>JANAVB010024945.1:0-25821 GCA_029216955.1 Iris pallida
AAATGGTACTACTCAATCACAATAACTAAGATAGAATAGAAGAAAGATAAGCACAGCAGAAATATATAATATGAATATAATCTCGGTGTAAAAACTATACCGTAACAAGTCTCAATACAACCACAAAGTCTCATAACTAAAAGATAATATAAGACTAATCTAACTCAAGGCAAGTCCTCAGCGACTACTGGATCCTGCTGAGGGTCCAGGTCACCTGTGTCAACTAGGCCTGCTCCATAGTAGGTATCGCAGCAATCATCATCATCTGTAATATTTTAATAGGTCCAGTCAGGACAGAAACGAATACATATCTCTCACACAGTTCATAACATGAAGAAAATATAAAACAAGCTATAGAATAATATACAATGCTGATAAGGAAATGAGACTGTAAAAGAGAGAACATGATATATAGAAAAAATATACAGGATATATAAGAGAACTGAACTAATTACGTGATGTAGAGCACAATCTGGTTATGTAAACTGTCTTAGTTTATACATGACTTAAATCTAGTTTGGAGATGCACATGAAAAGGGTGTAGATCACATAACCAAATAAATCCTCCCCCTGCCCCAATCTGTACATAAAAATCTGTCCAGGTTATGTTATTGCACATGAAAGTAGTGTATTACATGGATAGTTAGTCCACATGCATACTGGTTATACATGAAGGCTCACATGATCATGAGTGTACATGAATGTCACATGAGTATACATGAATAAGTACGAATACAATGAGTAGACGATGTATACGATAAAGTACATGAGCATAATATACCCGATGTATTCGAGGGGATAACATCACATGAAGAGATCCATATAGTACTAATCCGTGATATATCCGGATAACAACAAGTAAACTAGTCTATAACAAGTAAATATGTCCAAGCAAGAATAAAACGGTCAGAGAATGTACTCGCCTGACAATTTGAGCTGCTGATGAGAATGTGTAACTGTACTAGAGTGATGTAAAACTATTTAAAATAACCACAAGTCATAATAAGCTCTAACAGATCATAAGGAATGCCTAAAATGCACTTCTACATGATTCTAGGTCCTTCTAGGTCAAAGTCAAACCCTTGGTCAACTCTGGTCAAACCTGGTCAACTTTGGTCAAACCTGGTCAACCTAAGTTCAACTAGTCCGTTTACTAATTTTTAGGTCATACACAAAATTTCAGGTCATTCGGAGTTCGTTTGAGTCGATTTGGATCAAGTTTGACCCAAAGTTGACTTTTGTCAACTTGGTCAACTTGTCGGCCAATTCGACCAAACTGGCTCCTAACGACGATCTTAATCTGTCCAAACACTTCCTATAGTCATATCACAAGAAATTATTGCATTACCTACATTTACACATTCATCACAATTAATAGATATGTATATACACATACACAAATAAATATATACATATATATAAGTTAGGAAGGAATATGATTTGTGAGTGAACAATGATGTTGGGGCTGCTGGTACGGAGTCTTAATCTAAGAAACAAAATAATATGAGCCTACAAGAGTATTCTATGTATAAGATATTACAATCTATAGTAAAATATATAATATATATATATATATATATATATATATATATATATATATATATATATATATATATATATATATATATATATATATATATATATATATATATATATATATATATATGCACATAGGCCTATATATAGATATAGGTATATACCAAGTATAAAAACCAACGAAGGTTGATCTCGATCCTGGAGTAAGCTCCCAGGTCTGAAATCGAAGTCTCGACCCTCACATAAACACATTTTCGAAATTAGGCCTTAAGGAAATTAATATATATATATATATATATATATACATATATATATCTATATAGGTATAATAGGTAAAACACCATATATGCCCAAAAATGGCTAGAAATTATGAACCAACCCCGAGAGTCGATTCCCACAAGTCCCAAATAGTGTCCAAGGAAAAAAAAAACTAAGAAATTATCGTCAAAATTTTTAGAAATCAAAATATCACATAATCTCAAATTTTCCAATTCAATAAAAACCCTATTTTCACAAAATGACTCAAAACACAAAATACTCAGAATTAATCCACGAAACTTGGCAAATAGGTCAGTCTCGACATGTGGGACGTGCTCGGGTATTCCTGGGATCGGAACCGTGTTCGTATCGTGTCCAGCGAACGTGTATCGGGAAACCCGATACGCGTATGAACCGAATCGGTGCGGACTCGATTTCTCGCACGTTTCCGATCCATCTCTCGTGAAACTTCGCATAAACCTAGGCATACACATCCCCGACCTACTATCCAAGTTATCGTGCGGCCAAGTGTCATGTGCGACACGCACGCAGAGCGTGTCCGCGCGCTGGTGGGCATGCGTGCACAGCCCCGTGCACAGCGTCGTACACGCGTGCCGTCGAGTCTAGGGACTCGTGTGTCCCACTTTGTGTCGCGTGTTTATGTCTTAGGCTAGGGTAGGTATAGGGCTACACATTAGACACCCTGATTCGTGTCTACGTGTTGTGTCGTGTCCGTGCGAACTGCGTTTCAGCGGCGGCTGTCCCGCGCGCGCGCGTGTGTGCGGTCAGTGTCGACGGGATTTTTCCCTCATTTCTCGACGAAACTTCTCAAAACTTTGGGAGCATGATCTCAGTCACGGCCCCCACCTACACGTCAATTTTCACGTGACCACGTGGCCTGTGCGTCAAGGAATCACCTCCGAGCAGCAGGGCACGCGTGCGGCCTGGCGTGCAGTACGTTCGTGTCCTGTTTGGACATGGACACAAGTCTGATTCGTGTCAAAACCTATGGGGTTGTGATCCTCGTGTATAGGGCTATCAAAATATGTAAAAAGATTCCACAAAAAACAGATTTTAATTCATTGCGACATTTCGTCGAACACCTACGCATATTAGCCGACACGTGTCCGATACGGACACCAAATAAAGACAAAATTGGACGAAATTAATCCTACAGGTCATGGGTACCTAGATGCTCACTATCATGAAGAAAAATCAAGAAAAACTATACTAGATTAGGATTTACCTATTGAGAGTCAAGGATCTCAATACAAAGGACTCCCCGAATGCTCCAACGGTCGAGTACTCTCAAGAAAACGTCTCCACCACCTTGCTAGCACTGCTCCAGCAAGATCCTCTCATTCCTACGAGCACGACGGTCTTCGTTTGAGGAGAAACGGGCTTCGGATACAAAAGTTATATATTTTTGAAAGGGGGAGATCTAGGGTTTCTTGGAGGCTACTAACTACAATGTAAATGAGAGGGGAGTGCTGCCTATGGCCGGCCAAGTATAGGGGATTTGGGTAGGTTAGATGCATGGGCTTGGGCTCCCTAGGTTGTTAGTAAAGCCCGAGTCAAAAAGGCTTTAAAAAGGCTACTAGGAAAAAGGCTAAAAATTAATTAATCACTCTAAAAATTAACTAATAAATTCTAAATTAATTCTAAAGATAATAAATCTAATTCTAATATGTCATCAAGGTTCTAGGCCATGGTTGGCTAAGTCAAACCCATCAAAACTATCCCGACAGCAAACCAAACCACATATCATCACATGAATTCAATAATAAATAAAATAATCTAAAATTACCAAAATACCCTTGAAATGAAAAAGTGGGTGTGACATGCATTAACATATAACAAATATAAAATGTCAACATTTTCTCATATGATTCTCATTCAAAAATAACATGAAAAGATAGTTAATACCTTTTAGTATATAACCCTAACAATATCGGTTAATGAAGAGCTAAACCCTGAGCCACAACTGCTAGCATGTGTGTGCATCAGTGAAGAGCTGAACCTTTATGAGTCACAACTGCTGGTGTATGCTGGTGTATGCATGTATTAGTAGATATCTCACTATCCTAGGATAATAGATCTACCATTTCTTTAGACTAGTATCTACCCATCTATCTTAATATCCTACCAAAACCTTACCCTTAGACTACAGGTAAATACCATTACATTGTCAATACCTTAGACTTCTTATTTACCCTCCAAGATAGTATCCCTCTAAGATACTAACTTGTATCTAACACTCTAACTTACTAGTATCCTAATATCTAAGATACTAAAAAATATATTTAGGACACTAGCTATATACATCTAACTATCTAACATATACTTCTAGTATCCTAAATTCTAAGTTACTAACTAGTAGTATCCTACTTAAGGTAATATGACACACTAACCTATGACACCACGATACCAACTTACATCTCTAGACTACTATCTATCCACTAACTTAGGATACTAATTTCTAATATAGGATACTAACTCTATCTAAGCTATCCTAGGATACTAACCAAGATACCATATACTTTATCCCTATTGGTATCCCAATACCCTTACCCTGGTTGGAAGGCCAAAACCATAGTCTAGATATAAATACCTTAGTCTCCAAATACCCAAACTATAGTTATCTAGCATCTATTTATCTATCCCAAGCCATTAGATAACCTATACCTTAGTATCTAGCCCTAGTATCTAGGTACCATACCTTACCTTGATGGTAAATCCAATACTTTGAAGGTAAACCCCCTATTACCTTGTCTTGAAGATAAACTCACTACCTTACCTTGTGATAAGGTAAACCCCTATTACCTTAAAGTTAGGTAAATCACAATATCCTAGGATACCAACATCTAGTATCTTAAGATACTACCTATCTACAAACTAACCACTATCTAACTTAACTCTAATCTATACAAGATACAACTTATCTAACTATCTAAGATATCTAATTATTGGGATACTAACTCATCTAATTTTCAACCACACACACAAACCATGGATAACCAAGATACTAATATCTAACTATGACATATGTGTATATATATCCATCTGTAACTCTAACCAATTAACATATGTCATATCTAACTAACAATAACATAGACTAACATAACTAACTATCTAACTTATACAAGATACCACTATCTAACTTCTAAGATACCTCTAACCTCTACATAGATTCTAACATATCCATACATACAACAGCTAAATCCCTCTCCACTCCAACACTAACACACACATACACAAACATATATACCAAATCTACCCCCTCTCTTCTAACACATCTATACACATATATATACAAACACACTACCACTCAACCAAAATACAAATCACTCAACAAACCACACTAGCCTCAAGTCAAATAGGATGGCATGATCCTCCCAACTCTCTCACCTTCACATCACACACACTACACTACCATCTATACAACATCAAACACACACTAGCACATATCCTCTATCAATCTCACTTCACTCTACTAACCACACACATCCTTATCTCATGCAAACACACTCACTATACTAACATATATTACCTAACAAATATACACACACACACACACACACACATATATATATATATATATATATATATATATATATATATATATATATATATATATATATATATAAGAAAAAAAATAATATATATATGTGTGCTATATCATACATATTGTTGACAACCTATGATACCTTCATTCACTTGATATCCATACTACATAGGCTCATAGGATAAACAAAATGTCCATGTCGTATAGTCAGTTTTTTCCTTGAAACCAATACTGCACCTATTAGACATATTCACTAAATTCTAGGATTAAAGTATGTCGTAGCTCTTCGTATTAGCTATCCGAAACTTCAACGGATCACATTTTCGTGTCCGGAAGCTCCCGAAATCGCGAAAACACAGAAACACATTTGTCTTTCGGATAGCTGACACTCAAACAGTTTTACAGAAAGTTGTAGAATGATTTTGGCATATTAATATATATATATATATTTGTAAAGCTAACTTCGATACGGTTCTTTTAAAAAAAGGGAGATTAATCGGGGTCTTGATCTAGGAGTTATGGTATTTCTAAGTTGCCCTGGCTACTAAAAACGTGGATGAAAATTATGACAAATTTGGGTTATTTTGGACAAAAGAAACACATACTAACTATATTATCTAGGATACTAACTAGATTATCTAACTCACTAGCTTAACACTAACACACCCACACTCTATCACATACACACAAGACATATCAATATATATGTACAAAAACCACTAAATCAATCCACATCCATAAATATAACAATATTTGATATTTTTACATAAAATAGGGCTTTTAGGCCATAATGCATAGATTCAAACATTGGTACCCAATTGAGAACAAACCTAAACATCCTAACCATGGTTAATCTACTCTATCACACATGAAAATCTAAAATTAGAAGACAAATAAGCCTATGGGGCAAAAACACAAACATATGGTGTGCCCTCTTTGGAATCTCTCCATGGAGAACACCAAACCTATCCCAAACTTCTAAAGAGGACTCAAAAGAGCCTCTAAAACATTTCTAATGGTGGTTCATGCATGGGGGTGGTTCCTATGGGTTCAAAACTAACAAATATGCAAAGGAAAGATGAAATAGAGAAGGTTTAGAGAGAGAGAGAGAGAGACCTATTGGGAGTTGATTTCCAATGAACAACCCAAAGGACACGAATCCGACACGGACTCTTCTTGCAAATGGACACCCCTCCTTGCTCTTGGCTCCACAATCCTTGTAGCTCCCTCTCCTTGTAAGAATAAGAGAATTTGGTAAAGAAAAGAGAAGATTTGAGAGATAAATCAATGGGATTTGCTCTCAAGATTAGGAAGAACAATAAAATAGGAATGGAGGCTACTTTGCAAATAAAAAGGAGATGGAACCCTCTCTTGGCTGCTATAAGGGTTAGGTTTGGCCAATAGGAAATGTCTAGTATGCCCCTAATAGGTCCCCTTTGGTTAATCTAAGTCATGCAAAGGTTTGGGGTCAAAAGGGTCAAGTTTCTAATATCTAAATAACTAAACTTGTCATGTGAGTTTAGTCTAAATACACTAACCTAATGAGATGAGTTTGTGGGCTATGCCTAACTAATCTTTAGATCCCGACTAAAGTGTAAACTACTCGGGTCACTAACACAAGTCAAAACTAGATGAAACTCAAACCCGGCTAAACTAATCCCCAGAATACAATATTAATAAATAAATATTCATAAAATATTAGAATATAAAAAAGACAAATTTACCCTCATTTTTGAAAATAGGCAGTTACAATCCTACCCCCTTAGAAAAATTTTGTGCTCGAAATTCAAAATAGTTGTACTCTTCTCTAGGTCATGCCCCCAACAATTAAAGTCTACAGAATTCTATCCAAAGTTATACAATATGCAATTCTATAGGATGGGAACAAACATGCATGGTTTTAATCTCTACAGTATCATGTTATTGTAGTCTCTAATGGTTTTTTTTTTCTATTAATCAAGTATGATAATCACATATGTAAGCTAAAGGTACTAAGAAAACAATCAATGGGTGGAAAGAAACAAGAAAAGGAAAGAACAAGACCTAACCTCCTTATCCATCACCTGCAGTGTGGGTCTCCTCGACCGTCACCACAAAAGCCCTGCCCTGGCGGGGTATATCCCACTGCTGGTACGGGGCATGATGCAGTGCTATAGGTGGCCTAGCTCCCACTCTCTTCTCCAAAATACCCAAGTAACATCTCTACTGATACCTACTCCATTATACTAGGGTACCCTCTATAGGGTATCTATTCTGTAATCTGATAACCATACCTGTCTACCTAGAATCAAGTTATCAGAATCCTCGTCACGCCAGAAAGTATGGCTGCAATAAACAATGTCTACCTAGAATCAAGTTATCATAATCATCGTCACGCCAGAAAGTATGGCTGCAATAAACAATAGGGTTCGTAACTAAGGTACATACCTCTAGGATCGTGGTATCTAACATTTTTGCATTACCGCATACTTGGCTGTAAAAATCTTAATTTCCTACAACCCGAGAAATACATCTAAAATTAGACCCTATGTCTTCGCCATGCCTGCTAATATGGATGTAGAAGACTCTAGATTTCATAACTGAAGCAACTTAGTCCAGAGGTTTATCCTGGTAGAAAATCAATGAACACCAAGAATCAAATTCAAACATGGACAAGGAAGAATAGACAGAAACTGTTGGAATCAAATTTCGAGATAGTTTATCATGAGATTCTCAAGGGTCGTCCCTGGAATCTATTCAAGAAGTCCTAACTGTGATTGAGTATCCTTAGCCTATAGCCTATATCTTCTAAACCTATAGTAGGCTCATAGCAGCACTCTAAGTCGAGTACCACTACGACATCACACTACTTGCGACTTCTGACCTACATGGGCCACCACTAAAAATGTATCACTACCCACACCCGGAGTAAGGGCACAAGGGCGAGACAACGTCCCAGCCTACGCCACAGAAATGGCATAGAACGCTGTCTAGGTCTACTATCTAACAACAGTTAGAATATCAAAACCTGTCGAGAATGGTCAACTCCGAATCGGAGGACAAGCAATGACAATATAATATACTCAACCACAAATTCTAAGAAGAAAAGATGACACCGAAAGATAAAGACAACAAGATATGAAAATATCATCCTGAAAGTCCAATACAGAATAATACAAGTCCAAAGTCTCAGAGTCAACAATCTCAAATACAAATACTAAATAATAACAAGTCCAAGTATAATCTGGAAACAAAGTCCAGTACTACTAATGCCTCATTGGCTGGAACTAACCTCTGCTGGACAAGGGTAAGCTGTAATAAAAATGTACATGTACGTATCATGGCAAGGTAAGCTGTAAACTAGAGCTAGAACAAGGCAAGTAAAACTGATCATGGCATGTACAAGAATCAAGAATCATCTATCTAGGTGTGTGAATACTAGCTTCGATATGTGGTCGACTTGGGCCTGAACAAGATCTAATGATCTAGCCAATTCTAATGATCTAGCCAATCATACATGGAGTGTAGGATTGGCATTCACAAGGTCTACAAGAATAAATAAGGCGGATAATGACACACATCTACACTAATACTCTCCGTCCCCGACTGGTAGAGTGGATCCAAATAAGACACGTTACGATACAGGATTCTACGAGAAGGGAGCAAGTCTCCTCGAGAATCGGTGTCCATATACTGCACAAGAACTACAAGGGGCTTGTATAAGATATACCAAGATAACAAGGAATAATATTTCATGTCGGGATCCATGAATACCAGTCCTTGTGGCCAATATGCCAAGAACAAGTATATCTACACTAAGTACATGAATTATAACAGTTATCGTAAATTAAAAAAGTTATCAGAGAATGTACTCGCCTGAGATCTGATAGAAAATGTAAACAATGTATCGAGGCTCCGAGTGAAGTCACAGACCTAAAGATGAGATATGCATGAGTTAAATAGGGTTTAACAGTGTTAGACATGATTTCTAGTCTATGCTATACAAATCTAGGTCAAACTCAGTCACTCTAGGTCAAACTAAGTCACACCAAGTCAAACTAAGTCAATCTAAATCATACTAGGTCATACTAGGCCAAAAAAATCGAACTAAGTCATACTAAGTCAAACAAAGTCAAACAAGGTCAAGGTAAGTCAAACAAAGTCAAACATGGTCAAACTATGTCAATCTAGATCATACTAGGTCAAGGGTTAATCTACAATTGACTTTTGGTCAACTGGTCAACTCTAGTCAACTTCTAATCCAATCTAGGTCAAACTGGGTCAATAGTTGACTCACAGTTGATTTTTGGTCAACTGGTCAACTCTGGTCAACTCCTAGTCCAATCTAGGTCCAATATTGACTTGTAGTTTACTTTGAGTCAAAACAGTCAACCTTGACCAAATATGGTCAAATTTAAGTCAAATACCCTATTCCTAATCATTACCTACCAAGATAACCCACTTACTTTATCTCTATAGGTATCTTATATCAATACCTTAAATATCTAGGTAACACCTTAACACACTATCTACTTTAAACTAGTAGATATCTCACTATCCTAGGCTAATAGATCTACCATTTCTTTAGACTAGTATCTATCCATCTATCTTAATATTTACCAATACCTTACCCTTAGACTATAGGTAAATAATATTACATAGTCAATACCTTAGACTTCTTATTTACCCTCCAAGATAGTATCCCTCTAAGATACTAACTTGTATCTAACACTCTAACTTACTAGTATCCTAATATCTAAGATACTAAAATATATGTTTAGGACACTAGCTATATACATCTAACTATCTAACATATACTTCTAGTATCCTAAATTCTAAGTTACTAACTAGTAGTATCCTACTCAAGGTAATATGACACACTAACCTATGACACCAAGATACCAACTTACATCTCTAGACTACTATCTATCCACTAACTTAGGATACTAATATCTAATGTAGGATACTAACTCTATATCTAAGCTATCCTAGGATACTAACCAAGATACCATATATTTTATCCCTATTGGTATCCTAATACCCTTACCTTGGTTGGAAGTCCAAAGCCTTAGTCTATGTATAAATACCTTAGTCTCCCAATACCAAAACTATAGTTATCTAGCATCTATTTATCTATTCCGAGCCAGTAGATAACCAATACCTTAGTATCTAGACCTAGTATCTAGGTAACCATACCTTATCTTGAAGGTAAACCCAATACCTTGAAGGTAAATCCCCTATTACCTTGTCTTGAAGATAAACTCACTAACTTACCTTGTGATAAGGTAAACCCCTATTATCTTAAAGTAAGGTAAATCATAATATTCTAGGATACCAACATCTAGTATCGTAAGATACTACCTATCTACAAACTAACCACTATCTAACTTAACTCTAATCTATACAAGATACAACTTATCTAACTATATAAGATATCTAACTATTGGGATACTAACTCATCTAATCTTCAACCACACACATACAAACAATGGATAACCAAGATACTAATATCTAACTATAACATATATGTATATATATCCATCTCTAACTCTAACCAACTAACATATGTCATATCTAACTAACAATAACATAGACTAACATAACTAACTATCTAACTTACATAAGATACCACTATCTAACTTCTAAGATACCTCTAACCTCTACATAGATTTTAACATATCCATATATACAAAAGATAAATCCCTCTCCACTCCAACACTAACACACACACAAACACATATACCAAATCCACCCCCTCTCTTCTAACACATCCACATACATCTATTTAAAAACATACTACCACTCAACCAAAATACAAATCACTTAACAAACCACACTAGCCTGAAGTCAAATAGGATGGCATGATCCTCCCAACTCTCTCACCTTCACAACACACACACTACACTACCATCTATACAACATCAAACACACACCAGTACATATCCTCTATCAATCTCACTTCTCTCTACTAACCACACACATCCTTATCTCATTCAAACACACACACTATACTAACATATATTACCTAACAAATATATATATATATATATATATATATATATATATGCTATATCATACATATTTTTGACAACCTATGATACCTACATTCACTTGATATCCATACTACATAGGCTCATAGGATAAACAAAATGTTCATGTCGTATAATCAATTTTTTACTTGAAACCAATACTGTACCTATTAGACCTATTCATTAAGTTCTAGGATTAAAGTATGTTGAAGCCCTTCGTATTAGTTTTCCGAAACTTCAAACGGATCGCATTTTCGTATCCGGAAGCACCCGAAATCGCAAAAACTACGAAACGCGATCGTCTTTTGGACAACTGACACTCAAACAGTTTTACAAAAAGTTGTAGAACGATTTTGGCCTATATATATATATATATATATATATATATATATATTTGTAAAGCTAACTTCGATACGGTTCTTTTAAAAAAAAGGGAGATTAATCGGAGTCTTGATCTAGGAGTTATGGTATTTCTAATTTGCTCTGGCTACTAAAAACGTGGATGGAAATTATGACGAATTTGGGTTGTTTTGAACAAAAGAAACACATACTAACTATATTATTTAGGATACTAACTAGATTATCTAACTCACTAACTTAACACTAACACACCCACACTCTATGACATACACACAAGATACATATCAATATATATACAAAAACCACCAAATCAGTCCACATGCATAAATATAACAATATTTGATATTTTTACATAAAAATAGGGCTTGTAGGCATAATGCATAGATTCAAAAATTGGTTCCCAAATGAGAACAAACCTATACATCTTAACAATGGTTAATCTACTCTCTAACACTTGAAAATCTGAAATTAGAAGACAAATAAGCCTATGGGACAAAAACACAAACACATGGTGTGCCCCCTTTGGAATCTCTCCATGGGGGACGCCAAACCTATCCCAAACTCCTAAAGAGGACTCAAAAGAGCCTTTAAAACATTCCTAATGGTGGTTCATGCATGGGAGTAGTTCCTATGGGTTCAAAACTAACAAATATGCAAGGAAAAGATGAAATAGATAAGGTTTAGAGAGAGAGAGAGAGAGAGAGAGAGAGAGACCTATTGGGAGTTGATTCCCAATGAACAACCCAAAGGACACAAATCCGACACGGACTCTTCTAGCAAATGGACACCCCTCCTTGCTCTTGGTTCCACAATCCTTGTAGCTCCCTCTCCTTGCAAGAATGAGAGAATTTGGTAGAGAAAAGAGAAGATTTGAGAGATGAATCAATGGAATTTGCTCTCAAGATTGGGAAGAACAATAAAATAGGAATGGAGGCTACTTTGCAAATGAAAAGGAGATGGAACCCTCTCTTGGCTGCCATAAGGGTTAGGTTTGGGCCAATGGGAAATGTCTAATATGCCCCTAATAGGTCCCCTTTGGTTAATCTAAGTCATGCAAAGGTTTGGGGTCAAAAGGGTCAAGTTTCTAATATCTAAATAAGTAAACTTGTCATGTGGGTTTAGTCTAAATGCACTAGCCTAATGAGATAAGTTTGTGGGCCATGCCTAACTAATCTTTAGGTCCCGACTAAAGTGTAAACTACCCGGATCACTAACACAAGTCAAAATTAGACAAAACTCAAACCCGGCTAAACTAATCCCCAAAATACAATATTAATAAATAAATATTCACAAAATATTAAAATTTAAAAAATGACAAATTTACCCTCATTTTTGAAAATAGGTAACTACAAATGAACATAGGTGCAAGATAGCAAAATCGTTAATAATATAACGTTTTCCCATATGAATACTTAGTGATCATTTCAGGCGGTATATCCTTAGTCTTTCACCAGTACGTTAATGGACTGACCCACCACCAGCTTGCTTGCAGGTGCAAGATGTTCAAAATAAAAAGTCCAAAGCGATAGCCAAAGCCTCATCCTTGGGAGCCGGAAATCATAAGAAGAATACGCATGAAAGATAGTTTTTTTATATGAAGGAATGTAATGTATGGATCGAGATCATTGTAACCTGTATAGCTCATGAGAGGTTGTAAGACAAATATGGCATATATCAGAGATACAATGAGAGCTTTGTAATCAGTTCAAAAGATATCAATAAAGAGAATTTGTCTCTGCTATCATCGTGTTAAATTTGTATTCTACAATATTGTTTGCTACTGCTTCAGTTTCTACTTGTTTGTTCCGCTACATTGTTGTCGACTTTGTCTATTTTGTTATTTTACAGGTCCTAGCCTTGTGCAAGCGCAACTTAGGCTTATACGATATCACACCCAAGCGAGGACGATTGGTTTCGCAGAGATCAAAGCGAGGATGAACGATCCTACGGGATCGGGGCGTGACACCTTCTACTTTTGAGTTATCTACCAAAAAACTGGAAGATGCTGGTGGTGTCGGTAAGCAATTTCGTGCTTGATGGAGCTGTCATGATGGAGGAAGTCTAAAACAGCTTGTTGCATGAGGAGATTCGGCATAAGCAGTTTGATGAATTGTCGTAGGAACTATGCAACACATTCTCTTTTATATGCAACATTTTCTCTTTTATATTTCCACATTCCTCAAACCATAACTCATTATTCCAAACTTTCCAATCCATGGATTACCACACATGGCTACTTCCCAATCCAAAAATTTCCATACTTGTGACTCAATGATCCCAAACATTTTTCTACAGTTCTGTTTCATTGTAACAACAGTACTATATTTTATATTTCTATGTAGCAAGTTAACAAAAATAATATTACTCTCTTATATATATATATTTTTTGTTAAAGTATCATTTATTAAAGAACAAAAAAAATTATAAAGCTCATTTTTATTAAAATGTGAATATAAATGAGAGAATGATAAAAAACAACTCACCATTTGACTAATGGTTTTTCTGTCTCGATCATATAGATTTTTGAATGATTCCTCTGCATGAATCTAAGTCCAACTAGGTCCTTCGAGCCAACAAGCCATCATATGCACCATGCGGAGTGGGACATTACACATCCATCTATGACAAATATTGTTTCAGATTACTCGATTTTTTTTCTAAAATAATGGTAGGTATGCAAAAAATATAAATAAATAACATGCAAGTATTCGTATCATATCCGACAGTGATAAATATATTATAAAATACAAGTTTGGATGATAAGAGTATATGTATCCTACACTAATAAGGATCTCAATAAATGTAAGCATGGATGAAGAGAATGTCTTTAATCAAGATATACAATTAGTGATATTATAGCGAGAAATTTAATCGATCAGCCATAATCAAAACAAAAATAATAATTGTTAGGGTACCTTTTTTTATTATGACAAATCAGTTAAGTTTAAGTTAAATACAAAAGAATTATATACACTAATATCTATACTTAAACTTCTTCTCCCCCTTTGTCATGATCAAGATGAAACTTTCCTTGCTATTATTAAAAAAAAGGATCATAAATAAAACAAAACAAGAGAAAAAGCATAGACAATCATGATCAAGAAAAACAAAAAAGAGTGTAAGGACAAGAAACAATAAATCAAAAGATAAGAATATCTTGCCATCACAAATTAGATGGTAGAACTGGAGGAGCAAAAAGATAGTATCTATAAATAGTTTTAACAACAAGAAATAATATTTCTACCATACAAGCACTCATAGGAAGAAAACCCAAAATAATAACGATATAGATATAGGAATCCAATTGGGTTGACATAAGTTCATCATAAAATTGTTTGGCAAGAAAAAGGAAGATTGGATATTGCACATGACATATAGCCAATAACAAAACTATCATAAAATACTTGATAATGATCAAAGAGTTTGAAAGAAATTTTAAATTTTCCTATACAAATTGGTGAATCAATTCCATATGAATACATGTGATCAATGCAAAAACCATAACTAATAACATAAATACACTTTAGTATTTCTTGTATAAAATCTAGTCGATTATCCAAGTTCATGTATATAAACTTAATTACCTTACCATGCATATGAATATTTGGTGACGAAGCTTGAAAGTAAGAGAGTATATTTACTTAAGAAAGAGAGTTTCAGTTGACTTTGATGCTCCCTATCAAAGTACTCATTACCCGACATGAGTTTGGGTAAAATGATGAAAGCCAAAGTCACCAAAACAAAATCGACGTATCTATGAGTATAGTCAAACAAATGTCAGAAGAGGGCACATATGAACTTAATACACATCATAATATGTCTAATAAAATCTCACATGTATGAGGGAAAGCCATGACTATACAGTAATGTCAGTTAGTAAAAATTCAACTACAAAGTGATATACGAGAGAGTTAAGTAAGTCCATTTAATATATTATATGATCTTTTAATTTTTTTTCCCAAATACAACATAATATAAAAAAAGATTTTTAAAGGAAACTAGAAAGTCATGATATACTAGATTTCCAGCATGTGAAGGAGTATAAGATATATCAAGGCAATTAATTTGTTCCCCCTTAAAATATGCATAGCTAGATATAAACTGAATAACACCCTAATAGAGGTAATCAATTTTATCCATTTTCTTCTTACTGATTAAATCCATATAAATGCCATAAAATGATAGAAAGATTTATTAATGTTGGTGCTTTCTTTACATGGAGAGAGCTTGCTCTCAACATGCCTTGTAAAATTATAGTCCCACATCGGAAATGCACCATGAGTTATCTCAACATATATACTTGGTTGTGTTGTTGAGAGATGCACATGGGGTGGTAACCCTAAGGAGGGAACCATGTGGGTGATTTTATTAGGAGGTAAGAATAAGGCTCCAAGGATTAAGCATTAATGCTTTTGTCATTCTCTTGGATTAATTCCATTTGGAGCTAAGCCCCAACGGGGCTTAGCGACTCGGACTCGGACTCGAGCTCATGGGCTCATGAGGCGTAATGTGGCATTTTGTTGGCGTACTTTGCACTTAGTACGTCAGCAGTCATGCGGTCTTTATGCGGCTCATATGCGGCCATGCTGGCTCATATGCGGCCTCATGCGGCTCATGCGGCACATGTGGTCCATGCGGTCCATGCGGCCCATACGGTCCATGCGGCTCATGCGGTCCATGCGGCCATTAGGCTCATGCGGTCAGGCTGCTGCTGCTGCCGCATGGAGGGATCCGCTGACTGTGCAGATTACAAATCAGTAATGGAAAGGCTGAATCAATACGATTAAATCAGATCCTATCTTTGTAGGATTTGAATTAATTCAGATCCTATCTTTGTGGGATTTGAATTAATTTCGTGGGATTTGAATTAAATCTCGTTGCTATCTTTTGGGATTTGATTCAATCTTTCCATAACTGAAGAGGCGGCTAGGGTTTCCACCCTCTCTCTATAAATACTCTCTTCTGGCCTCCTTTGTGTACATAACGAAAATTACAAGTTAGAAAAGGAGAAAGAGAGAGTTGCTGCCGCCATTGCAAGTCCATCCGAGGAGTCTGAACGGAGGTGACTTCGAGCGTTCCACAAGTTCTTCAACTTGCTGGTTCCTGGAAGCAGATCGTGTGAGGCGAATCTTGCTTTGAGCAACGGTGTTTTGACACCCCAGCATTGTTCTTCTTCTCATCTCTCTCTAGTTTTATTGTAACTCGTTCTGTCCCAATTGCAACACGTTTGCAAGGAAGAACGAGAGATCTTCTCTTCTCTTTTTCCCTCCTTCAGATTGTAATTTGGCTATTTGATTTATTGTACCATCGTAGATCTTGAGTTTGATCACTGCAAAGTTTTTGTGTGACATCTCAGATCTCGATTGCATCAGTTTTTCCATCTTTGATCAAGCCCCGGGACTAACAATCTCAAAGCAAGATCCGTGTAGATGGAAAACATTAATGCTTCGCTCCTCCAATCGGACTTCTGCAAGTTGGAAAAGTTTGATGGAGAGCACTATCAAGTCTGGAAGAGAAAGGTGTACCTAACTCTTCAACTAAAAGACGTTGATCATGTTCTGTTGGAGGAAGAACCCTCTGTTCCAGACACTGGATCTACTGCCGCCATCAACGCGGCTACCAAACTCCAGGCCAAGTGGAGAAGGGAAAATAGCATCTGCAGGCTTCTCATCCTGAATGCTATGGAGGACTCCAATGCTATGGAGGACTCCTTGCCAGAGACATATGGGAGTCTGTGAAAAATCTGTATGAAGAAGACAAGAACAAGAGCAAAATGTTTGTGGTTGAAAAATATCATAAATTGCTCTTTGAGGACGAAAAGTCCATGCTGCCACAGGTGAAGAAATTTTTGAAGCTGCATCAGAAACTGGAAGACGAAGAGATGCCCCTTTCCGATAAGTTTGTCGTCGGAGGGATCGTCTTAAAACTTCCTGCTGGATGGAGTACCTTCTATGCAAGGATGCACAGAAAGAAGCTAGACATTAGCTTGAGAGATCTACTGTAAGAGATCCATGTTGAGGACGAGATGCGTTCCCAACAGAAGGTGGACACTCTGTCCAAACAGTTGGCTAAAGCCAATCTTGTGCAGACGAGAGATTCCAAGGGGAAGCAGGCGGCTTCTCATCCCAAGAAGAAGGACTTCACTAATCTAAAAGTGAAGGGTCCTTCTTTCAAGCAACAGAAGACCAAGTCCCACGTGACTTGTTACAATTGTGGCAAGAAAGGCCACTATAAGAGTGAATGCAGATCTAAGCCTAAACAATCAGAGAAAGGTGAGCCTAATAAGGTTTCATTGGTTTCTAACATTGTTGCTATGATCGGACAGGTCACTACTGTGGGGGTTGACTCTGACTGGTGGATAGACACTGGAGCGACTTGCCATGTCTGTTCAGGCAAGGAATGGTTCGTCACATACCAGCCGATATCGGAGAAGGTTGTCATGGCGAACCAGGCCCAAGCTGAAGTTCTGGGGATCGGGACCGTGGAACTGAAACTCACTTCTGGGAACACTCTGA
The DNA here is from genome assembly GCA_029216955.1 of Iris pallida. Taxonomy (NCBI): domain Eukaryota; kingdom Viridiplantae; phylum Streptophyta; class Magnoliopsida; order Asparagales; family Iridaceae; genus Iris; species Iris pallida. The sequence goes on from JANAVB010024945.1 coordinate 18,243, forward strand.
CGCTTCAAGGTGTGAAGCATGTTCCGGCGATTGCCAAGAACCTGATCTCTGGGAGCCTGCTCTGCAACGCAGGCTTGAGGATGGACATCAATGCTGGTCAGATGGTGATGTCCAAGAAAGGAACATACTTCGGGAAGGCTTATCAAATCGAAGGAATGTTTAAAATTCAGCTTGTTAACCAGTTTGAAGACATTAATACAGTTGTATTTTCTGATTATTCTCTTGAGTTGTGGCATAATAGACTAGGACATGTTCATTGTAAAAAAATTAACAAAATGTCTAGTCTAGGACTTATCTCCAAATGTGGGGGTAAGGTGGAGAAGTATGAGGTGTTTGCTCAGACGAAGATCACAAGGAAACCCTTTCATCGGGTCAATCGAAGTACAGATCTTCTGGAGTTGGTGCACTCCGATATCTGTGACTTTAAATATTTCTCCACGAAGGCCGGGATGAAGTATTTTATAACCTTCATCGACGACTTCTCAAAATACACGTTCGTCTACTTGCTCAAGTCTAAAGACGAAGCCTTCGAGAAGTTCAGAGAATTCAGGGCCGAAGCTGAACGGCAGACTGGACAACAACTCAAGAGGTTAAGAAGTGATCGAGGTGGGGAGTACAGGTCTCATTAATTCGCATCGTTCTGCAAAGAACATGGAATCATATGCGAGACTAGTGCTCCATATTCTCCTCAATCCAACGGAAGTAGCGGAGAGGAAGAACAGAACGTTGACAGAAATGATGAACTCTATGCTGCTAACCGCGGGTCTTCCTAAATGCTACTGGAGAGAAGCTGCATTGACGGCCACTTTTATTCTAAATAGAGTGCCACATGCAACTTCGGACGTAACTCCTCACGAACTCTGGTTCAAAGTCAGACCAAACTTGAATGTCATTCGAGTGTGGGGGTGTCTGGCGTATGTGAAACTCCCAGATCTGAAGATTCAGAAGCTAGGGACAAGGACTATGAAGGCGATCTTCTTGGGGTATGCCGAGAAGAGTGATGCTCGGAGATTTCTTGATATTGAGTCAAATCATATCATCGAATCTCGCGATGCTGAATACTTTGAAGACAAGTTTGCAAAAGACAAAAACATTGTTCTTTCGGACATTCCAAAAAATAATGTAGGAGCAAATGAGACGGAAATCTCATATGAGCCAGTAGTCCAAGAAGAAGCTGTTGTTGATGAAACAACTCTTGTACCAGAACTCGCAGAGCCGTCAGCTAAGCGAGCAAGGAGACCAAAAGACTTCGGAGATGACTTTATCACCTATCATGTGGAAGCAGATCCGCTTACCTATGATGAGGCGATGAAGACCAGAGATGCTATCTTCTGGAAGGAGGCAGTGAATGACGAGTTTGACTCTATCACCTCCAATAACACATGGGTGTTGGTAGATCTACCTGAAGGAGAAAAGCCCATCGGATGTAAATGGATCTTCAAGAAGAAGATGAAGGCAGATGGAACTATTGACAAGTTCAAGGCCAGGCTGGTAGCCAAGGGATTTTCTCAGAAACAGGGGATAGACTACTTTGACACGTACACTCCAGTAGCCCGGATGACCACCATCAGGATGTTTATCGCTCTTGCAGCTATACATAAGTTGGTGATACATCAGATGGATGTAAAGACTGCATTCCTGAATGGGGAGCCGACCGAAGAGATTTACATGCAACAGCCAGATGGATTTGTCGTCAAAGGTCTTGAAGACAAAGTCTGCAAGTTGGTAAAATTATTGTATGGTTTGAAGCAAGCTCCCAAGATGTGGCATGAGAAGTTTGACAAAGTTATTAGGTCAAACGGCTACAGATTCAGCGAGACGGACAAATGTGTTTACACAAAGTTCGCTGATGGAAGAGGAGTCATCGTTTGTCTGTACGTGGACGACATGCTAATCCTAGGTACGGACATAGGCTGTGTCACAGAGACAAAGAAGTTCCTCTCAACCAAGTTCAGTATGAAGGACTTAGGGGATGCAGATGTCATCTTGGGCATAAAGATCATCCGGACAGACACTGGAGTAGCGCTGTCACAATCTCACTACATTGAGAAGATGCTCACACGCTATGGGTATAAGGATCTTCCAGGGATCGATACGCCATACAGGTGTGATCAGAAGCTGAAGCCAAATTCAAGGGAAAGCGTCAGGCAGCTGGAGTATTCTAGCGTTATCGGAAGTTTGATGTACGCAACCACTGCCACAAGGCCTGACATAGCTTTCGCCATAGGAATGCTGAGTCGATTCACAAGCAACCCAGGGGTTGAGCACTGGAAAGCTGTGAAACGGGTGATGAGATATCTCAAGAAAACTCAGACATATGCACTGTACTACAACGGGTATCCGACAGTAGTGGAAGGCTTCAGTAATACAAGCTGGTGTTCAGAAGTGGAAAGCGAGAGATCCACAGGTGGATATGTCTTTTCCTTGGGTGGAGGTGCTATATCGTGGAAGTCGAAGAAGCAGACTATACTCTCTCGTTCCTCCATGGAATCTGAATTCTATGCACTTGAAACTGTAGCAGATGAAGCAGAATGGCTTCGGGAGCTCATATATGATCTTCCAGTGGTTGGGGCTCAGATACCGGCGATACCGATATACTGTGACAACCAGGCGACTGCGGCGGTGGCATCAAATAACCTCTTCAACGGAAAGAAGAGGACTGTGCGGTTGAAGCACAGGGCAGTACACGATCTTATCAAAAGAGGTATAATTGCAGTGATTGATGTTCGGAGTCAGGAGAACCTGGCAGATCCGTTCACGAAAGGCCTCAAGCGCCAGTTGGTCGATGACACAGCTTGTAAAATGGGCTTGAAGGCATTCTGATAGTGTGTCTTTGTAATCCTACCATAAAGTTTTATGTTATTAGTTCAAAGAGAAATCTACTAGGCATCTACCTTTTGGTTCAAAGGAGGATCACTGACTGGGAAACTATCAGGTAGCAGTGGGTACTTGTTCTCTGGAACATGGAAGGAATAAGGACCCATAACCACTGTTGTCTACTATGTATTTTTTCTGCAGAAAAAACTGATCCTGTGGAAGGTTGGCTTAAACGCCTTAATGAGTTCTCAGGCAGAGTGAATGCCTGGTGTGCTTTACAGGAAGCACGGTAGAGCAGCACTACAAGGAGTGAAACTCCATGCTACAGTGGGGTGACTCCACCATGAGGTTCCCAGGTAGGGGTAATGCCTCGGCTTTGCAAGCCAAGTCACAGCGGCGTAGCACCGCAAATAGGCAGGTAGCCTAATGCTGTATGACGTAAATTAAAGAGTTTTAGACAGCACTACAAAGGGGAGGATGGCCCCATGTTACAGTGGCATGACACCACGATGAGGTACCCAGGTAGGGATAAAGCTTCGGTATTGCAAGCCATGTCGTTGCGGCGTAACACCGCAAGGAAGCCTTAGGCTTCATGCTGGGTAGTTTGGCACTACAAAGAGGCTTGTGACCTCATGCTACAGTAGTATGACACTACGATGAGGTTCCCAGGTAGGGGTAATGCCTCGGCTTCAGGCCATGTCATAGCGGCGTTGCACCGCAAGGAAGCGCAAGGCTTCATGTCATATCTCTTTAATAAAGAACTCACCTATAGTGTATGGAAAGAGATATCAGGCCGTCTCTTGAGGGTAAACTTGTAGACGCCCAAAATTATACACTGAAACCAGGCTGGCACAGGGCCTTTAATGTGCAGCCAGAAGCACACGTAACTACACTTTGTGAGTAGAAAGAATTATAATTGTGGTGCAGAATTCAAGGCGTAGTCCATTCTTGTATCACATTGTTATTTAACCCATGCGGAAAGATTCAAGTCGTCAGCGACATCTATCCTAATACAAAATGGACAGTTACTGTGAGGAACGCTCAACCCTGGACACATATATATGTTGTGATATGTGAGGGATTGTTGGTGCTTTCTTTACATGGAGAGAGCTTGCTCTCAACATGCCTTGTAAAATTATAGTCCCACATCGAAAATGCACCATGAGTTATCTCAACATATATACTTGGTTGTGTTGTTGAGAGATGCACATGGGGTGGTAACCCTAAGGAGGGAACCATGTGGGTGATTTTATTAGGAGGTAAGAATAAGGCTCCAAGGATTAAGCATTAATACTTTTATCATTCTCTTGGATTAATTCCATTTGGAGCTAAGCCCCAACGGGGCTTAGCGACTCGGACTCGGACTCGGACTCGAGCTCATGGGCTCATGAGGCGTAATGTGGCATTTTGTTGGCGTACTTTGTACTTAGCACGTCAGCAGTCATGCGGTCTTTATGCAGCTCATATGCGGCCATGCTGGCTCATATGCGGCCTCATGCGGCTCATGCGGCACATGTGGTCCATGCGGTCCATGCGGCCCATACGGTCTATGCGGCTCATGCGGTCCATGCGGCCATTAGGCTCATGCGGCTAGGCTGCTGCTGCTGCCGCATGGAGGGATCCGCTGACTATGCAGATTATAAATCAGTAATGGAAAGGCTGAATCAATGCGATTAAATCAGATCCTATCTTTGTGGGGTTTGAATTAATTCAGATCCTATCTTTGTGGGATTTGAATTAATTTCGTAGGATTTGAATTAAATCTCGTTGCTATCTTTTGGGATTTGATTCAATCTTTCCATAACTGAAGAGGCGGCTAAGGTTTCCACCCTCTCTCTATAAATACTCTCTTCTGGCCTCCTTTGTGTACATAACAAAAATTATAAGTTAAAAAAGAAGAAAGAGAGAGAGAGTTGATGCCGCCATTGCAGTCCATCCGAGGAGTCGGAACGGAGGTGACTTCGAGCGTTCCACAAGTTCTTCAACTTGCTGGTTCCTGGAAGCAGATCGTGTGAGGCGAATCTTGCTTTGAGCAACGGTGTTTTGATACCCCAGCATTGTTCTTCTTCTCATCTCTCTCTAGTTTTATTGTAACTCGTTCTGTCCCAATTGCAACACGTTTGCAAGGAAGAACGAGAGATCTTCTCTTCTCTTTTTCCCTCCTTCAGATTGTAATTTGGCTATTTGATTTATTGTACCATCGTAGATCTTGAATTTGATCACTGCAAAGTTTTTGTGTGACATCTCAGATCTCGATTGCATCAGTTTTTCCATCTTTGATCAAGCCCCGGGACTAACAATTAATATCAAGAAAGAATAAGTACTTCTCTTCCTTGAAAAAGCTAAATATTAAATACTCAAAACGAAATCCAACTTATAAAGAAAAGATGTCAGATTTAGATTTTTATAAAAGTTATCATTATAGACAAATTAAGCATACCTAAGACATGTGAAATCATATTATGAAACTAACAAATAAGAATATAAAAAAAATACCCATGATGTGAATCAACAAAAAAGTTCATAATCCAAATAATAATTATGTCCATGATTATCAAATTAAGTGAGGATCAACTAATTTCATTTTCTTACATGGACTAATTAACACTTAACCATATATGTTCCCGTCATAAAGTAAGGAGTAAACTTTGTTCTAGATAGAAATCCAAAATTAGTTTAAATAATAATGATTCATATATGGTAACCAATGAGTAGTCTTATTTGAATAAATTGTCAACTTGATGATTGAAAGCACCTAAGAGGGGGAGGGTGAATATGATTAACTAATAATTAAGCATAATTATTAATGCTAATAGGCAATTTAAAATAAGTACTAGAAATAAGATAAGAATACCGAGTATCATGGTATCCTCCGTGAGGCACTCCAGTCCCGAACCTCTCTCCAACTTTAATCTACTATTACAAAAAATAATTATACATGCGAGTTTTGATCCGATAGCCTTACCGACTTCTTGCACACGAGTTTTGATCCGAAGACTCACCGACTTCTACACGAGCTTTGATCCGAAGACTCGCCGACTTCCACCTCTTACAAGAAAGAATTTGATCTTCTCATAAATAATATTAAGATCTTAATTTATAACTCAATACAACACTATCTCAATTTGATTTGACAAATAAAAACTCTTTTATGTCGAGAGGATTTGTATCTAGAAGAAAGAAAGTTAAAGCTCCAAAGAGGTGGAAAGAAATGAGGGCAAATTGGTTTATAGAGCACAAGCATGTAAGCTCTCAAAATAGAGATGTTACTGTAGAGACATTATACTGCGAGTATATTGTTTGTACAGTAACGACTCAAAATAGATTTTTATTTGTCCTCTTACTTATTTCAGACCTTTTATCTCCTCATATAGTAATTATCAATAGTAATTCCTAAATACTATATTATAGAAAGAAATAATTTTATCACAAATGGTGTCGGCCTTCTTTTTTCTTTTCTTTCCAACATTGGCTTGAGAATATCTATGGCTTGAAAAGAAATGTCGCATGTATCTATTAATTGAAGCATATGATTAATAGTAAGGTATCGATGGGTGTTATTCCCGAGGCATAATTTTTGATAGAAAACAGAGAATCGAAAGAGTTGTCAAAATAGCAACAACGTTTTGTAGCAACACTTCAAAGAAGGTGCACTACAGAGATCCTTGGAGGATTCTGGGTAACGAAAATATAAAGAGATTTCGGTTACAACAGCAAACGAATATAGAGCCTCTTTTAGGAAGGTACAAATCGAGTTGCTAGCAGCAGCAGCGACGAAAGCCCACAAAAGGTTTCTGATTAGATCAGAGAAGATGAGAAGGAAAGAAGAAAGAGAAAGGCAGCTTTGCTGGGGTGATCAGATCACCGTTGCTCAAAGTAAGATTTGCCTATATACGATTCGCTTCTAGGAACCAGCAAGTTCTAAGGAACTTCTGAAAAACTCGTCAGTCAATATTTGAGACTTGAACGAGCTTCCTGAACTTTACGGACTCCTTTAACTCTTTTCTTGGTGCATCTTTCAAAGGAGGCCAAGGGGCTCTATTTATAGAGTGGTGTGAGACTTCACCTCTTCTCCTATCCGATGTGGGACTAAAATACCAATAATCAAAAATAGAGTTCATCCCACAATCAGTATAGAAGTGTGCCAGTCCACGCCTACCCCCCGAATACTCTCGTGCATGCATAAGACATCCTGGAGTCCGTGTCCGAGTCCGAGTTCCCATAACAAAAATCAACTTATATCTTTGTTAGAATTAATCCTTTTTCCTTCTAGAAAAATACTCCCACATGACATACACTTGTGCCCCACAACACCTCATGTGCACACCTCAACACAAGCAATGAATTATATTGAGATACTCACCATTTGGTGTAGCCGATGTGGGATTATCTTTCCTAGTCCAAAGGCAAAAATACCAACAATCCCCCACATATCTCAATATATGGGTTGAGCGTTCCCCACAGTGACAACCCATCATGCATTATGAGAGATGTCGCTACGACTTGAATCTTTTCGTATAGGTTAAATAACAGCATAATACAAGAATGGACTAAGCCTTGAATTCTGTACCATAACTACAATTCTTCCCACTCACATAATGACATCAACTGTGCTTCTGACTGCACATTAAAGCCTTGTGCCAACCTAGTTTTAGTGTATAATTTTGGGCGTCTACAAGTTTACCCTCAAGAGACGGCCTGATATCTCTGTCCATACACTATAGGTGAGTTCTTTATCAAAGAGACATGTCATGAAGCCTTG
>JANAVB010024946.1:0-17604 GCA_029216955.1 Iris pallida
GATATCTGGCCATACAAAATCAGCTGGGTCAGACCCCAGAAAGAACAAGTGCCACAAATGAGGCTTCACTTAGGAACTAAAATCAGCACATCACAAATAAATAGTAAAGGTAATTAAAAGATACTGATAATAACTGAGATAACAATAATATATTGAGCACGAAGAAACCATTCAAGTAGCCAGACTGCAACCCTTAAACCAAACAAGGATCGGGGTTGCAATCCTTCGCCTGAATAGAAACCCGCCTCAATTACTATTGATAAGGTAACAAGACAATAAACGAAGAGAGACACATAACTGTTCCGGGAGCCAGGTTACAACCCTTAAACCAAACAAGGACCAGGGTTGTAATCCTTCGCCTGAACAAAACTGGACTCCTGATCTTTATTGTTAAGGCCAGTATAAATGATCATGGTATTAAGGTAAGGTAAAACATGACGAACATGGCATGGGGTTGCAATAAGACAATAAAAAGAAGAGAGGGCACAGAACTGCTCCAGGAGCCAGGTTACAACCCTTAAACCAAACAAGGACCGGGGTTGTAACCCTTCGTCTGAACAGAACTGGACCCCTGATCATTATTGTTAAGACAAACATCAATAATCATGTCATGTCACAATCTTGCACAGGATCAGGATAAGACTAAGCGGGAATAAACTCCATCCAATCAATCACGGTCAATCAAGAGTACGGGTTGATACTTTTAACTAACTAGGGTTATCACAGGCCTAGTTACTAGCAAGATGCAATGAGATTATCCCGACAGCCATAAGCCCTGCAGACCATCCGGTTATCCGGGTCGAATGTCCGTTTATGAAGGGTGTACCACATGACTGTGTACTGGAAATGTGCCCTACTCGTCGGTAGGCTACAAGTCCACCGAATGTGCCCAGATAATGAGATTGCCTGTAGCTAGGAATCTCTTTATGACTACTGAATTATTCTAGTTTATTAGCCTTAGTCAATTTTGTAGGTATCCCTGACCATGGTACTCAGGGAGCCTCATCCTAGACATGATGCAAGACAGTACTAGTTTATTTGTACAAACACAATCGCCCACGGTGTCCAGGTCATTCATTCTTGTCATGTCGTGCTAGCTGTCGCAACAGCATGCCGAGATATATCATGTCAGTTTACTTGTCAAGAGTGCACCACAGCGGGCCACTATCGTGTTCTATTCTTACATTATCATGAATGAGAGAAACTTGCATAAAATAACTAGTGGCATATTCTTGATGCCAAGGAAAAGATCTACAACTTTCACGTTGGGAGTTGGAAGAAATTCGAGCCACAATTCGGTCAATTAGGACATATAACAGTTAGAAATAGCCCAAAATAGGCATTATACGGCCTATTCTGCGACACCATATGCGGCTCAACTGCGGCGTACGGCTTATGCGGCTCAACTGCGACATCATATACGGCCAACTGCGACATACGGCTTATGTGGCTCATTTTGCGACATCATATGCGGCCAACTGCGACATGTGCCTTATGCGGCTCATTTCGCGACATCATATGCGGCCAACTGCGACATGTACCTTATGCGGCTCATTTTGCGACATCATATGCGGTCAACTGCGACATTGCGCTCATGCGGCTCAACTGCGACATCATATGCGACTCAACTGCGACATGCGACTTATGCGGCTCAACTGCGACATCATATGCGGCCAACTGCGACATGCGCTCATACGGCTCAACTGCAACATCATATGCGGCCAACTGCGACATGCTGACAGAAGAACATAGAAATGACCAAAAATGCTTTTGGCCATAACTTCCTCATCCGAAGTCGAAATCAAGCGAAACAAAAGCCAAACCCGCATGAAATTGAATTCTCTACAACATAGAATCATTAGTTTTCAAAAATAACCAAGTTTTAGAGATCAAAACTAAAAAAAACCAAAAAGTTACAAACTTAGATCTACAAGAACCCATCCATCAAATCCAAAATGTCAAGTTCTAAAGAGGCTTAGAATCCAGTAAGGAAGAGAATGGAACAATAAAACTTGAGATCCATCGTGAAACAAGTTGCACTTGCCTAAGCTCTCTCTCTCTCTCTCTTTCTTCTGGTGGTTGAAGAAGTTATGATGGAGAAGAAGAAGATTAATGAAGAGAGAGAAAGGGGAATGGGTTAATAAAGGGTAGTGGTGGTGGTAGGTAGGGGGGTTGGTTCACAACCGAACCAAGCCAAACCAATTCAAGCCAAACCGAACCAAGATGAATCATGGCTAAGCAAATAAAAATACCCAATAAACTAAGCAAGGAGACATGCAATACAAGATAAAATACGTACACGTATTCCAAAATACGTAATACGAACAACAGGCATTACACCTGCCCCCTCCTCCCTCCACCTGTCGCCCCCCTGACCCGCCGCCCCCTCCTCCCTCCACTGGCCGCCCCCCTTGACGCCCCCCTCCTCCCTCCGCTTGCCGGCCCCCCGACCCCCCTCCTTCCGCTGGCCAGCCCCCCCGACTCCCTCGTCCCTCCGCTGGCCGGCCATGCTCGACACGCCCCCTCCTTCCTCTGCTGGCCAGTCATGCTCGACCTAGGGGTGAGCATTATTCGATTTTGATCGAAGATCTAGTCGAACCGAACCGAATAAGAGATTTGGTTCGGTTTTTAAAAATTCGGTTAGGTTTCGGTTTTGAAAATACTAAATTTTCTTATTCAGTTTCGGTTTTGATTTTGTGTTTCGGTTTCGGTCCAAAACCGAATAAGAAAATTTAGTTTATATATATATATATATATATATATATATATATATATATATATATATACTATATATATATATTAAATAAATTTAGGTATATTTAATTACTATATATGTTAACAAAAAAGTACAAATAAACCAAAAAATGGAATAAAACGAATAAACCGAAAATCGAACATATTTAATTCGGTTCGGTTTAATTCGGTTATGGGCCAATCTGGTTCAGTTTCGGTTTTACTTATTCGGTTTTCGGTTCAATTTGGTTTCGATTATTCGATTTGAACCGAATTAACTGAATGCTCACCCCCAGCTCGATCCGCCCCCTCCTCCCTCCGCTGGCCAGCCACCCTCCCCTCTCCTCTAGTCGTCCCCGCTTGATCCGTCCCCACCACGGGAGAGAGAGAAGGGGAGATAGTAGGGGGAGGGGTAAAATCGTATTTTTAGACGTATTTTAACAGCTGTTAACAATATGGGTGCAAACTGAGAAAAAAATAAAAATGTCAGGGTTCTTTTTAAACAAGGAGACTTTAAATGCAAAACGCAAATTTAATGAGTATTTGTTTGCAATTTATCCGAAGATTGGGGGGTAACACTAATTAAAATAAAAATGGGGGAGGAAAAACGTGGAGATATGATTAGCAATTGGAAAGGTAAATACAAATAACTCTTTTTGAAATGAAAGCTTGTCATTTCTATATGACAACCATTTTTCTTAAACTCACAATAGCGTTGGAGATGCTCTAACAACAACTACGACTTCTCTGCAGTATCATTAAATCTCAATTTTCAAATTATTTTTGCATCTTAAAAAAAAACAGTTAAGTATGTTATTGGCCGCGTTTTTATAATTAAGTGTGGCCGCCTAATTTTTGAATGTATTACTTGGCCACGTTTTTCTAATGAATAAGGTCTTTTAATTTTTGAATTTGCTATTTGGATGCATTTTCCCATTGAATCCTTCGTTACACAGAAATTAAATTTATATTATTTGTGTTACTCTTATAGTCCTAAGAACCATTCAGTATGTACACAACTGTCGGTCCTAATTTATTAGAGGGCTATCAAAATTTTAGCAGTCAGTTATTCTAAAGAACTATTACAGTTCTGATTCGAAAGTTCTGAAAGTTCACTAATAAAGTTTGAAACTGCAGAAATAGTTCAAAATGGCAAAACTAAAAGCCAAATACAATTTATTTTTTTGGTGCTGTTATTGACACTACTAAAATGTCATTGCTATACTTATCTCATCATTCTAATTCCAAATATATCTATGCATTGAATCTTAACTTGTTCATACATGGAGGAAAGAGTGCATGATGACATTTTAGGAGTACCAATAGTGTTAATATAGAAAATTTTGGAATTTTAATGTTAGAAAATTAAGGGTAAAGTGCAAAAAACTCCTCGTTAAATATACGCCTTTTGCATAGAAAGACCTTTTAGAATTTTTTGCCAGTTTGCCCCTCCTTAGATAACAAATCCGCTCGATTAGAACCCTCCAGCCAAATTTTAAATTTTTTATACCTAAAATATTCCTGCCCCCTCTAACCCCCCCTCCCCCGACGGCACCGGCGCCAGCGAGCCCCCAGCCTCCCCGACCCTCCTGATCCCCCCCTCACCGGCGAGCCCCCAGCCCCACCCCCTCGCCGGCGAGCGCCCCCCCCCCCCGCCCCCCCGTCCGACCCCCCCTCCTCCATCGCCGGCGAGCGCACCCCCCTGCCCTCCTCGCCGACGAGCGCCCCCCCCGACCCCCCTCCTCCCTCGCCGGCGAGCGCACCCCCCTGCTCCTACTCGCCGACGAGCGCCCCCCTCCCCGACCCCGACCCTCCCTCCTCCCTCGCCGACGAGTGCTGTAACACCCCAGTCCCAAAATACTTAGGACTAAGTACGTAGACATGTCAGCTGTATACATACGAAGTATACTCCAATGTATGGAACCTCCGTATGTATACATAAGCTGTAAAATGCAGTAAAACGATGATAACTAAATCTCATCCACAAAATCAGAAGAATAATGATATAAATCAACTCAAGAATTTGTCACTTATACATGCAGTTGGGCGGAGACAAATCCACTACCAACCAATTTAAAGAAAAGAAGATATACAAGGAAATGATCGATAAAATAGCAAGACGAACCAAGAGCAATCATCTTCGAAGAAATGGAGAAGATCACGGCCTTGGCTAGAACACCTGGGAAGGACAAGAGCACACACCTGGCGAGATAACCAGGTCCTCAGAGGGACGTAACAAGATACAATAAACATGCCATATAAATACTGAATATAAATTATGCCACAATTAACAAGACATAAATAGGTAACCTAACCATACTAAAGTGATCATGCAGTTGAGAAACAATCCTTTCGACGCATGAGCCCTGGCTGTAAATAGGATCGGCATAGTCCCCATATAGGGCACCAGGGGCCTACGTCCGTAACGTCCGAAGATCGTCATAGGGCATCATGAGCAAGGGGCTACGTCCATAACGCTCTGGAAAACGTCAGAGGGCACCTGGAGTCTGCGTCTCCGGCGGAGCGCACAGGTAAGCAGGAAAGTGTAAAGAAGCCCATACGTTAGGTATTGTTCTCCCCACCCAATGTACCTGTCAAGTCGCATCCACGACCATGTACCTCTACTAACTGCTAAGTCTCCTAACACGCCTCTATTAGCAGTTAGCCCTAACGCATGCGCATGGGGGATCAACCCACACACAAGAACCTCTATATGCTACTCATCTCACACATCCTCGTGGTACAACTGTGTCAAGGTATATACGATACACTACATACGGTAGTCCCTTAACTCTAGGTCCATGTGCAACCAAAGGATAGTAACAAAGTAAACTAATAATCACTGAGCATGTAGAAAATCAAGAACTGCAATAACTGGAAATAATGAACAGTGTTATGTAATAAAATGCAGACTGAATATAAATAGTATAATGACAAGGTATCTTGCCTGATTCCGTGCTGTAAATATGAAACGCTGCTCCCGTGTCCACGCCTCCGGAACCCGACGCTCCTAGATAATTAATTAACTAAATTAAGTCACTACTTATGAAACTTACGATACGACTTAATTAGTCAATTTAATGTGTTAAAATTATATTCAATCTCTCGTGGAACCATTTAGATCCATACAATCACACACAGGTTCTATGAGATATCGAATACTGTTTTAGGGTTTCTAACTTTTAATTAGTCGGTTATGCCCCTACTTCAATAACATACTTAAAAATTATATAAAAATCATAAAAATAATATTTAAACTAATTTTCTACAGATTTATCTCTGGCAATTCCAGAATTAATATTTCTAAAGACAATTATGACTAGTTGATTAATAAGTCAGCTAGTCTACCCGAAACTCGCCCGGAACATAGTTAATGACTCAAAATTACTAAAATAATCAAGAATATATTTTAAACAGCAATAAAATAATTTATTTTATAGAATAATATCAGAGGTACAAGGGTTGAGTTATACTACAAGTTTGGGACATTCTAGGTCAGCCGGTTATCCGAAATTAGCTAGTTTTGACCTACAATTTTTTTGACCAGGTTTGAGTTGCTAAAATCGTGGAAAAATACTTAAAAATCCTAATTTATGTATATGAACACACATAAAATTCAGTTTCAAAAATAGGCATCAATAACTTATAGTTTCTTTACAATGGGATTAATTTGATCCTACCGACACATAAATATTACGTATATATTTCATGAAACCTTTATGGATGATTATAACTAACAAAAGTCATCAAAATATGATTTCTACAGAATTAATAACATATTTTCTATAGAATTTTAGCAAAGATTTTTAGAAGAAAAGATTTGGGTTCTTACCAAAGATCCTTGCTAGAAAGGGTGATGATGACTTCTCTTCACCAAAGCTCCAATCTTTTCCGCTATCCTCGCTTGATAATCCTCTCTTGGTGAGTATGAGAGAGTTGATAATGGCTATAGAGGATTGGATGGGGGAGATGGAGTTTTTAGGGTTTGTTTTGAGGGATTTTGGGGATGTATGGTGGAGGAAATGAGTTTTTGTGAAGGATGGAGAGATGTGCAATGGAGGAGATGATGTATAGAGGCTATGGAGAGTTTATTGCTACCAAAATTATGGAGAGAGAGAGAGGGGTTTTGGTCGACCAAAGGTGAGGGAGAGAATGATTAGGATTTGGTTAAGGTTTGGGATAAGTTGGTATATTTAAACATATCCTTAAATAAATTTTAAGCAATCTAGGATTTCAATCCTATTTAATTTGATGCTTTCGTCCATGGGGGGTTGCTTGGCCGAAATTAGCATGGTGGGGGTCCACTTGGCATGATTTGGTTGTTTGGTGAGTTGGCAAGTTGATTGGATTGAGGATTTAAAAAGGGGTTTCCTAATATAGAACTATTTAATTCTATCTATGTAATTACACTACAAAATCTGAATTAAATACAAATAAATGTAATTATTAATATTTATTAATGCCCAACATGCCTATATAGGGTTGGGTTTGACTTGGAAGAGGTTTGGGAAGGTTTGGTGCAACCGGGTCTCCTAAAAAGTCATAAAGGCTTTCTTAACTAATTAATTAAAAAAAATATAACTTGTTCCATAATTTGAATGGTTAACATGCAAGAGATTATAATATGATCATGGCATTCCTAACATGGCTAGCATACTAGTTAAAGCACCCGACTACGCTAGGCATGCCATACTTTCTAGTCGTCTTGCATATTCAAACTCAACCATGGCTATAGTCCTTTTATATAATATAAATAAGAAAATAAATAAATTAGAATTAAGTAAAATTCAAAAATAATTTAAATATTTCTTTAATTATAAGGGATTTTACATCCTACCCAACTTATGATAATTTTGTCCTCGAAATTAAAAATAATCATAATATCAAGAATTGCGAGATTTTGTATGTTGGGAGAGTTGGTACGTCAAATTGTAGCTCATTTTTTTTTGAATGGATGAAGGGGTGGTTGTCATAGAAATCCCAATTGACCTCATATTCTACAAGATGGGGTATGCTTCCTTCCAAACTCTATCCAACTTATAGAAGTTGGCCACCCGTAAATATCGTCATCATTACAAGACTTTGAGGAGGACAATTTCTAGGGAGGGGCACGAGAATAATGGACACTTCTGACCGCTGTCTTTGATTCTAAGTGAGCCTCGATAACACCGTGACATTCTTGGTCAATAACAACTATAAGAATGTTACTACAATCAAACATTGTCACTCTAGGGGTCATGCTTTCGACAAGCTGGTAGAGACTTCTTGTTTGAATATACTAAGGTGTGTCGGTTCAGAAGAATTCGTTCTACGTCTAACATGGGAAACAAAGAAGTGAGCTTAAAAACTTAGGGAAGAAAAATTTATGGCCAAGTGGTGAGAATCAATAATAATTAAAGAACCCAGGCTATAGAGTATGATTAGGCAAGTGTTTTGAAAACTCTAAGTCATAATGACTAATATGTGTGGGATGATGTTTGGTGTTGTATAGGAGGCATGCGCTTGCTTGTTGGAAGGCATATGTCATAGGTGTGCTACGTCTTGCATAAATCTTGAGTATTTAGTTTAGTTAAGGGAATGGGTCGATGCTTGTATGGGTGAAATCGAATAGATCTAATTTGGGTCTCTATGGTTTGTTTTGAGGAAACAATGTGTCATACACGTGGTGTAATTTAAATGAAGCACCGAAAAGTTCGTTTTGTGTGGGACATGTATGTCATATGAGTAGTATGACTAGTCTAGTTCGTGGATGTGAACTTTGTTGAAAGAAAAAGGCTAGTATTGTGCTTCAATTATCAAAATCACAGTCGAGGGTATCAAATGATACGAATATGGGTCGACGTTATGAACCATTGAATTATTAGTCTAATTGGAACCAATCATTTCCAACCACTTGCTAATTCCAAATCTTATGTTTCTTAGAGACGCTTGCGATCTACTTGCCTTAAAAAAATTTGCTATTGATTTAAACAAAAATGATTCTATGATTGACTTGAGTAATTTAGGTTGCAATCTGTTACTGTAGTTATCTAAACGTACGAGCAAAGGGATATAAAATACAAAATAAAAGATCGTTTCATAAATTCCATACAAACGGAAGAACGGTCACGATTGTAATCCCATTCTGAGAGGTAGAGTAGAATAAGTTCAATGTTCTACCCAACTTATAGAAGTTGGTTAATCGGGGAAAGCACAATAATAGGACTTCTAAGAAGCTCAAATTTCAAGGAGGTATAGGAAGTATGAGGTATTTCCAATCATAGTCACAGACTCTATAGGAAGTCTAGGTATTATCTATTTAATATGGCCCATATATTAATTATGTTTGGTCAAGACAGTATGAGAGGTCTTGGTCAAGTATATCCGGAAGCAAGTTGGTACCGAGAGATGCATAACATAGGCTACGAAGAGATGCAGTTACAGAATCTATGGAAGGAGAATTAGTGAGCCAAGAGGTGGGACCTACATAATAGGGGTGAGGGCCTATTTCATCAAGTTTTGTTTTATAGTCCCAATATGGCGATGGGCTATGATGGGTTTAACTGAGTCTCAATAGGTTCCCTAATTGTAATTCAATCTTTGATTGCATGAACTTTAGATTTTAATCTATGGTGGCTGGACAAAATTTTGTGGAATTTTAAACCATCCCTATTAGGTTAGGGTAATGTAGAATAGGTTCAAATTCAAGTGGTTGGACAAATTTCTCGTCGGGTTGGTAGAATAGGTTTTGCAAGTCATGGGATGCGCCTTCCGTGACTTTTGTGTTTAAGTACCACACAAGGTTTCTATTGAGTGGCACACTAGTGGCATGTGCGTAGAGGGCTTCAAGTAGATCACAAACATATATTGGACCAAAAGATTTGAGTCAAGGTTGGATCTCTAACTGCAGTCCGAAAGTATATCGGTGTTATGGTAAGGGTTATCGCTAGTCCCTTTTGACCTGAAAGTCGTATCATAATAATAGAATCCAAGAAGATGTGTTTGTGTGGGACATTATATGTCTACTTGAAGGTGGACTCATTGAAGTTTTGTATATAAATTTTGTTGGAAGGTAACAGCTAGTATTACACTTCAAATATCAAGTCACAGTAAGGGACACCAAAAGATCTAAAAAGAAAGTAGGAGTTCACGTGTCACTAATTTATCTTTCTAGTAAGAACCAATTTACCTCAATCAATCGGTGATCCCCAAATTCCTAAAAGTAAGAATGGCTTACAATCTATTCACTCTAGAGACTAGGATAAGGTTAGGAATATTTGAGTCGCGATATTGTACCTTGACATTTGGTAATAATAAGTCACGATGTGATTGATAACATGATAGGGTAGTTGTGAATCAGTTTCGAGGATTGTACCCCGAGTCCTAATAAATGAAAATGATTGTATACGGTGGTACCTGAGTCGATAAGATGGAATGACCCGCTTGTCCATGGTATACGAGAGTCTATCGGTGGAATAACGAACTCTAAAGCACGTCATGGGAAAGATCCCTAACTACTAAGTCGTGAATTTCTATTTGTGTCAAACCTGCCAGACTATAGTCACAAGCATTCTAGAGGTATTAAATGTAGTCCTCATGCATCACTTGTTGATTACTAATACAACATAATGACGGGGCGTCATGCTACAGATTTTGGCTAAGCTGGTGAATGTGTTGTTCTAATATTATGTCACTTCTTTGATAATAGAATTTTGTACCTAGAGTAACATTTGCTGAATCTCTAATCTTGGAATAGGTGTCTACCACGGTCCTTGCAATGCTTGTCCTTGTTTTGTTCTATTCTTCTCTGTCTAAACTGTGGGGGCCTAGTCAAGTAAGGTTTGAGTTAAGGCATACGGGTTGCTAGTTAAGCCAAGAATCAAGATGAATATTTGGAGACTCACAATAATTAATTCCTAGAGATTAGATAGTCTCATAGGTTTATGGTTTACCCAAGGGTAAGATCTTACTCATCTTTTAAGCTTAAATGACTAGAAGGTCACGATATTACTATTAGGGTCGAAGGAAGGACGAGCAACTTTAGGCAAGGTTGTAGTTATATGGCTTGGCCGATGGTTGCATACTTGTGCATATAACTACCATGGGCATGGGGATACTCTGTATTTATCTATCAAATACGAACGTTCATCTTTCCAATCAGTGAAAGACAAAAGAAATAAAGAGTTCAAGAAAGTTGTCATTGAATACAATTACGTAATTCAAAGGCGAATGTGTAATTCAAGAGAAATTGTCAATGCAGTCACGGATGAGATCCTAGATACCTCTATATCTCAATCCACGTGGGATAATCATATGAAGAGCGAACCAAGTGCACTATGGTTGATCAGACCATAATACATTGATTCTAATTAGACAATATGCTTGTAGGCGTCCCCAGTATACATATGTCCTGAACAAACTCGACAAAGAATAAGCTTGCAAAACGAGGCTATAAATAGCGTCGTCATTCATGGTAGTTTAAAGTATAAGTATGGGAGAATACGTTGAAAGCAGTAATAAATAGTTCGAGTTTCACAAGGATCTAAGTCTTATCCGGTGTGCTTGCGTACACAGTCGTCCTACTGGTTCTTGTATCAGGCCTTAGTTGACCAATGGGTATGGGCTACGAAATTTCTATATTCTAGGTAAACATCTCTCCTACACTAGCATATTTTCATTATCACTCTGTAACACTTTAATACTAGGTTAAAAGGATACGGGTGGTAGGTTGTAGTCATACTACTCAACTTATGAAGTCAACTAACAGAGTAATTGAGGAATATAACATGTATACCCGTATGAGTTATCTCCTAACCTCCCTATTCAGCACGAAAGAAGATAAGATTTACAGTGAAAGGAATTAAGTAGAAGGAAGTCAAGATAATCGGACGAGAGTTCGAGATTTGGAATCAATGAAGGAAGTCAAGCTTATGGATGAGATTCCTATATCCTAATCCTATATGCAGGCTCACATCGGTACAATAACGTAACCGAAGTGACAAATTCGACCTGCATGGGCCACCACAAAAACATGTAACACCCCAGTCCCAAAATACTTAGGACTAAGTACGTAGACATGTCAGCTGTGTACATACGAAGTATACTCCAATGTATGGAACCTCCGTATGTATACATAAGCTGTAAAATGCAGTAAAATGATGATAACTAAATCTCATCCACAAAATCAGAAGAATAATAATATAAATCAATTCAAGAATTTGTCACTTATACATGCAGTTGGGCGGAGACAAATCCACTACCAACCAATTTAAAAAAAGAAGATATACAAGAAAATGATCGATAAAATAGCAAGACGAACCAAGAGCAATCATCTTCGAAGAAATAGAGAAGATCACGGCCTTGGCTAGAACACCTGGAAAGGACAAGAGCACACACCTGACGAGATAACCAGGTCCTCAGAGGGACGTAACAAGATACAATAAACATGCCATATAAATACTGAATATAAATTATGCCACAATTAAAGAAAGTGACAAGACATAAATAGGTAACCTAACCATACTAAAGTGATCATGCAGTTGAGAAACAATCCTTTCGACGCATGAGCCCTGGCTGTAAATAGGATCGGCATAGTCCCCATATAGGGCACCAGGGGCCTACGTCCGTAACGTCCGAAGATCGTCGGAGGGCATCATGTGCAAGGGGCTACGTCCATAACGCTCTGGAAAAAGTCAGAGGGCACCTGGAGCCTGCGTCTCCGGCGGAGCACACAAGCAAGCAGGGAAGTGCAAAGAAGCCCATACGTCAGGTATTGTTCTCCCCACCCAATGTACCTGTCAAGTCACATCAACGACCATGTACCTCTACTAACTGCTAAGTCTCCTAACACGCCTCTATTAGCAGTTAGCCCTAACGCATGCGCATGGGGGATCAACCCACATGCAAGAACCTCTACATGCTACTCATCTCACACATCCTCGTGGTACAACTGTGTCAAGGTATATGCGATACACTACATACGGTAGTCCCTTAACTCTAGGTTCATGTGCAACCAAAGGATAGTAACAAAGTAAACTAATAATCACTGAACATGTAGTAAATCAAGAACTGCAATAACTGGAAATAATGAACAATGTTATGTAATAAAATATAGACTGAATATAAACAGTATAATGATAAGGTATCTTGCCTGATTCCGTGTTGTAAATATGAAACGCTGCTCCCCGCGTCCACGCCTCCGGAACCCGACGCTCCTAGATAATTAATTAACTAAATTAAGTCACTACCTATGAAACTTACGATACGACTTAATTAGTCAATTTAATGTGTTAAAATTATATTCAATCTCTCGTGGAACCATTTAGATCCATACAATCACACACAGGTTCTACGAGATATCGAAACACTGTTTTAGGGTTTCTAACTTTTAATTAGTCGGTTATGCCCCTACTTCAATAACATACTTAAAAATTATATAAAAATCATAAAAATAATATTTAAACTAATTTTCTACAGATTTATCTCTGCAATTCCAGAATTAATATTTCTAAAGACATTTATGACTAGTTGATTAATAAGTCAGCTAGTCTACCCGAAACTCGCCCGGAACATAGTTAATGACTCAAAATTACTAAAATAATCAAAAATATATTTTAAACAGCAATAAAATAATTTATTTTATAGAATAATATCAGAGGTACAAGGGTTGAGTTATACTACAAGTTTGGGACATTCTAGGTCAGCCGGTTATCCGAAATTAGCTAGTTTTGACCTATAATTTTTTCGACCAGGTTTGAGTTGCTAAAATCGTGAAAAAATACTTAAAAATCCTAATTTATGTATATGAACACACATAAAATTCAGTTTGAAAAATAGGCATCAATAACTCATAGTTCCTTTACAATGAGGTTAATTTGATCCTACCGACACATAAATATTACGTATATATTTCATGAAACCTTTATGGATGATTATACCTAACAAAAGTTATCAAAATATGATTTCTACAAAATTAATAACATATTTTCTATAAAATTTTAGCAAAGATTTTTAGAAGAAAAGATTTGGGTTCTTACCAAAGATCCTTGCTAGAAAGGGTGATGATGACTTCTCTTCACCAAAGCTCCAATCTTTTTCGCTATCCTCGCTGGATAATCCTCTCTTGGTGAGTATGAGAGAGTTGATAATGTCTATAGAGGATTGGATGGGGGAGATAGAGTTTTTAGGGTTTGTTTTGAGGGATTTTGGGGATGTATGGTGGAGGAGATGAGTTTTTGTGAAGGATGGAGAGATGTGCAATGGAGGAGATGATGTATAGAGGCTATGGAGAGTTTGTTGCTGCCAAAATTATGGAGAGGGAGAGGGGTTTTGGTCGGCCAAAGGTGAGGGAGAGAATGATTAGGATTTGGTTAAGGTTTGGGATAAGTTGGTATATTTAAACACATCCTTAAATGAATTTTAAGCAATCTATGATTTAAGTCCTATTTAATTTGATGCATTCGGCCATGGGGGGTTGCTTGGCCGAAATTAGCATGGTGGGGGTCCACTTGGCATGATTTGATTGTTTGGTGAGTTGGCAAGTTGATTGGATTGAGGATTTAAAAAGGGGTTTCCTAATATAGAACTATTTAATTCTATCTATGTAATTACACTACAAAATCTGAATTAAATACAAATAAATGTAATTATTAATATTTATTAATGCCCAACATGCCTACATAGGGTTGGGTTTGGCTTGGAAGAGGTTTTGGAAGGTTTGGTGCAACCGGGTCTCCTAAAAAGTCATAAAGGCTTTCTTAACTAATTAATTAAATAAAAATATAACTTGTTCCATAATTTGAATGGTTAACATGCAAGAGATTACAATATGACCATGGCATTCCTAACATGGCTAGCATACTAGTTAAAGCACCCGACTACGCTAGGCATGCCATACTTTCTAGTCGTCTTGCATATTCAAACTCAACCATGGCTATAGTCCTTTTATATAATATAAATAAGAAAATAAATAAATTAGAATTAAGTAAAATTCAAAAATAATTTAAATATTCCTTTAAATTATAAAAGATTTTACAAGTGCACCCCCCTGCTTCTCCTCGCCGGCGAGCGCCCCCCCTCGACCCCCTACCCCCCCTCATCCCTCACCGGCGAGCGCACCCCCCTCCTCCTCCTCGCCGGCGAACGCAGTCCAAACAGCCGAAGAAGGAGGGGGGAGGGATAAAATTATCATTTGGGGGTAAAATGAGCATATTTAATACTTTTAGGAATTTTAAGAGCATGAGATCTTTTAGTACAAAAAGCGGGAATCTAACGAATTTTTTTTTACAATTTATCCGAAAATTAAAGATAAATGTAGAATGATATTTTAGGAGTGCCAATGACAGGATTCTCTTTTTATACTCAAATTTGAAGATGTCTTTAACATTATTGAAAGAATAATTAGGAGATTAAAATTAAACACCAATTGTGCCTCCCCAAATAATTTTGTGCTGTCTTCATAAATTTTCATCCTATATACAAGTGGCCACGTGGGAGCTGATTGTGACCGAACCAACCGACATGATTCGAAGAATTTATCTATTCTACTGTATAAAAAATTAGGCTTAATTGTGAATTTTTCTTTCTAAAATTATTCTTGTATATTTATATTAATTAAAATTGTTCATTAATCTATTCTACTATATAATAGAAAAACTTGGTGGAAAATTTTTTAAATTCCTAAAATACGTTTGACTATTTTATAAACATGATATTATTATATCAACTTACATGTCATTTATATTTAAGAATCAAAACAATAAAGTTTGCATGCTATGAAGTTTTCTTTCTCCATACAACTCTTCATGTTTCAATGGTAATAAATTTCGCATTGTAAAAAAGAAGCAAAAATACATAGATAATCACCTGAAAAAGACGAAAAGACAACAACTGACCTTATGATATTCTAATTAAAATACGTGCAAAGCACGTATATGTAGACTAGTTTTAATAAGAACAACTTATTAATTATGAAGATTGTCCTTTGGTCTTCCTAATTTAATTAGGAAATTGTAGAGAGATGAGGTGGCTATATGTCACCCCTATGCTATCATGTACTTATATATTTTTTGGTGCATAATAATAACATAGACAGGTAATTACATATAGGGGGGTAAAGTTTGACAAAATTATAGAAAAGAGGGTAAGTTTACGAAAATTACAAGTAAAGGGATGTGACGACACTAAGGATGGCGCTACACTAATGGGCACCTATCTGGCGCCATTAGTGATGGCGCCAAGGGGCCGGCCCCCCTTGGTGCCATCAGTGATGGCGTCGGACAAGTGGCTGTTGGTTTTTTTTGACTTTTTCTTACTCTCTTCGCTTATATTAACTGGACCGTCAATTGTACGGTCAAGATCCATGAAGTTTTCGCGCAACCAGTTTACAGTGACGTCGGATCTTGTGTTTATATCTTCGGGCGGATTAATACCGAGATATCGTCTAATTGTAGTAGCAGCGCTTGGTTGATTATCAAAAATTATAGGCTCACCTGTAATTTAAAATTATAATTTTGCATAATATTTTCATAAAAAATATATTTAACAATTATTTACCTGTAATAGGTAACCCTAAAATGTTGGCTACGTCCAGTAGCGTTACGGTCATCTCTCCAACCGGCAATTGGAAAGTATTGCGTTGGGGCCACCAACGCTCTGCCAGAGAAAATATTAAATCTCTGTCGTGCACCAAGAATCGAAGATCATCTATATATCCAAAACCAAATACGTTAAGTAAGCCATTTTGTCACGACCCGTACCCGCTTTTTGTATACGAAGCTTGTCCAAGCCCAGCCTACTCCGCAGTGTCGACGGTAGTACGCTGTCTATACACAAGTCACGGCAATCTAGAATCTCATGGTAAACTATTCTCATCCACAGGATAATCATGTCACAATCAAGATCAATGAAAAAGACATGAACTAAACAATAATAAATATAACTGAATATCAAATGTCACGTCCGGTGGACACAAATCCACTACCAATAGACAGAAGAATAGAGAAGTACATGAAGTAACTAACCGGATAAAATTGCTAATCTAGACCACCTCAACTGCAAGTACTGTGATCTGATGCTGGCTCTGCTCCTGACTCAAACACGGCTAACCTGAAGAGATCATCAGGTCCTCAGAGGACTAGCAAGATACATAAAAACGAGCCTTTCTAACAGTTTATTATGCATGGAGAAAAATATAGAATAAACAAGTAAAATTGAGAAATGAATAAAGCACGAATCTATACACTGTCTACACATAATGAACTGCTGAACGAGGACGAGAGAACTCATGTCAAGATGTCAACGGATAACCAAATCGATACTCAAACCCTCGTCCCTAGTGTGGACTCGCAGGTTTGAACAACTACTAACCCTCGTCCCTAGTGTGGACTCGCAGGTTAGCATCACCCTCGTCCCTAGTGTGGACTCGCAGGTGTAAACCATATACAACTAATCCTCGTCCCTAGTGTGGACTCGCAAGTTAGCATCACCCTCGTCCCTAGTGTGGACTCACAGGTTAGCTTAACTACTAACCCTCGCCCCTAATGTGGACTCGCAGGTTAGCTTAAGACACAGATGACTACTAACCCTCGTCCCTAGTGTGGACTCGCAGGTTAGCTTCAAGATTTCAAGACACGGAGTAAAAGCAGTTCGGTCAACTTCTCGACCCATGGCACGACTCAATCAAGGCACAAGTGAACACGATCAATAAGACACAAGCTAACTGTGAACACGGTCTATATAGCAATGATACAATATATAACTGGATATGAAATACATGACAACAATATGATAAAACTGTATAAGAAATAAAGACAGTGCATGTAAATAAAGCTGTGTAGAAAGGCAAGGTATACTTGCCTTTGGTCCTGACTGCTGTCACGGATTACAACCCGT
>JANAVB010024947.1:0-24189 GCA_029216955.1 Iris pallida
TGGCCAAGCCAACTACTCTTCTCCACGCACCCTGGCGTTGTACCATCTCCCTTGCAAACTCCGGGTCCACGATCAAGTTGGGAAGACCCCGATTCCTCTCATAAGCCTTCTTGATCCTATCAAGAAACCTAGCTCTTATTATGCACCCACCTTTCCAAATCCTCGCCAGCTCCCCCAAGTTGAGGTTCCAACCTTTTTCCTCACTTTTTGCCCTAATCAAGTTCATTCCTTGGGCGTAGCTGCATATCTTCGATGCGTACAGAGCCTGTCGCACATCATCAATCAGACGCTTCTTATCAACCGATCTCAAAGTTGATGTCTCGAGCCCGGCCTGATCAAGAATGCTTGCAGCATTCACCCTCTCGTCCTTCAATCCACTGAGGAATCGACCATCGAGAGAAGCAGCAATTGTGGGTGCAGCGATTGAGAGCTCTGCTGCTTGCTGCACAGTCCATTTGCCTGTACCTTTCATCCCAGTCTTGTCCAATATCTTATCCACCAACTCACCCTCACCATGCTCATCCCTAACCTTGAAAATATCTGCAGTGATCTCTATCAAGAAACTCTCAAGCTCCCCCCGATTCCATTCAGCAAAAATATCAGCCAGTTCTTGATTCGACAATCCGCCAACAGTCTTCAGAACATCATAAGCTTCGGAAATCAGCTGCATATCTCCATACTCAATACCGTTATGGACCATCTTAACAAAGTTTCCTGATCCTCCCTCCCCGATGTAGGTCACACATGGGCCATCATCAACCTAAACACAGTTACAGAAACATCAATCCTAGATTATCCACAATAGCTGAAATGTACAGAATTCAGGGAAGTACAATAAATTGGCTAAAAACCATTTGCTAAAAGGACGCATAGGAAATATGCTCCGTGTTCTAGTGCACAAGAAATAATCACAAGAGTAAATCATAAAAGATAGCAGTGGCATCATGATATAAGTACAGTGATCATGGTTAAATAACAATATTCAATCACTTAGAATATAAGCAGTATCATGTCTGTTTTACAAATTAAATGGAGCAACACTAAAAAAAAAGAGAATTACTTTTTTTTAGAGAGAATTCACCAGATCCAGTGAATCTCACTTCACAACCAGATTTTTAAAAGTTCATTAATTTGATGCCATAGGGTTCTCGGATGAACATGTTGTGGTGTTTATCCCTTGTCTGTCCTGGATCATTGCGATGCAAAGACCCAGGAAAGTAACTAGGAAATCATGCAAACATTCTAAGAAGTATAAAATCTTCAGATATCAATCCAGGAAATTCACAGTAAAGCATGCTAAAATAATAGGATATCAGTTGTAACAGCAAATGGTCACAGTATTCACAAACACTCGGGCTAACCAACAATAAATGCTACATAATAAGTCCTTTGAGAATAATACAGCTAGAACCTTGGAACTAAAACTACAAAGAGTATCCACAAGGATAATGCTGGATTAGAGAAATTAGTTGAGGGAAATTTAGGTCAGCTAAGTGGTGCCTTTCATAAAGGTCCTGTCATAATGAATGCCCAAATAATTAGAAAATAAATCAGCTAAAAGTTGTGACTTTATAGTGGACAACTGTAAATAACCAGAGATCTAGACTTGCTTACAATATAACAGCACACAACAAGATAATTGTTAGAAAAAAAATATTTCACCCTCAAACCCTCACTAAAATTTTATAGTTTTGGTGAAGTAGCCGAGACTTTGACTGACATGGTATCATCGCACATTTTAAGCCATTTTATAAGAAATATACTGTTGTGTAAAACCAGCTCTCTTTCCAAAATGGGCCTTTGACATGTGTGGAGTGTGTTAGAATATAAATATTTAACCTCAACCCTCACTAAAAACTACCGAGTTTTTGTGCAATAGCAGAAACTTTAACAATAATTGCTCTCTATAGCAACAAATACTCGGGAGATAACTTGAGATATACAACTTACGTATCTGCCCCTAAATATTTCACAAAAAAAATCAGGAATAGTCCAGATGAAATTGAGAGTCAACACCTGTAGGTTAGTGGTCACCAGAAACTTTGGAGCACCAAATGAATAATGAGACTTCTATACCTCTAGGTTAGTGGTCACCAGAAACTTTGGAGCACCAAATGAATAATTAGACTTCTATACCTGCCACCTTAAATAGGATATCTTAAATAACTAAATAGAAATATAATATACTGTACACAACCATCACAAAAAACACATAATACCAAATAATAACTTGGAAAATAACTTGAAATGACCTAGCTACAAGACTATTAAATAATTAATCAAAGTAAAAGTTAGGCTATGAACTCCGATAACAACCTAGACGAGGATTGAGACTTCTATAGCCATGCAACAACTTTATTAATAATACTACATAACCTGCTATAGGCATTCCCCTTATACATGTAGAGCCACATTCAACAAGACAGATTTTCAGTAATCCACACCATAGTTGTCAAAGGTGCGCTTAGGCGTGCCTAGGTGCAAGTCATGGTGTGGCGCACATCTAGTGCCTCAAATGCTTATAGCAAGGCAATTTTCGATAGGCGCTCATATGGCACGCGCCTTTAGGGTTTGGGTATAGACGCAAGGCGCAGAAAAGTAGCGTCATTTGGTTCTCTTCCCTCTTTCTTTTTTTAAAGATTTATTTGTTGTTTTGGTGGTGTTGTTTGTTTCCCTTGCTTTTTTGAATATTTTCTGCATTTGAATTTCCTCTGAAATGTTATGAATTATTGAAAAATCCTGAAAATGGAAAAAAAAAAAAAAATCAAAGAACTTCTAAAGTCAGTAGACTCTAATTCTCATAAAATTAAAATCTTTTTGCTTACTCTCTGTGTCTGGATTGGCAAGGGTCTCCTTGGGCTTGGTTTGTGATTGTTGTAGCTTTTCAAGGAGTAGAAAAGCAGTTTTTGAGAGAGACCTTCCATATTTGCTTTCAAATTTTGTTCCAAGGTTCACAGTATCGGTATCAGACCCTTCTTATGAGTATCGAAACCGTTGATATCGGTGGTTGGATCGCGGTATCAGATTTTTTTGGTATCGAAAAATACATAGTAATAAATTATTAAAATTTTAGAAAAATATTTTATATATTTAGGCATAATTTTAACTATTTCATGTGTTATTTTTTTAGTAATTTTGAAATTAAATAAAATAGTAGTTACCCTTACTAATTGGTTTACCTACGATAAATAAGTTTTCTTTTACATGTTTTTACAACCTTACTATGCTTTTACACCCTTAGTGGTTGATCTTTTTGGTTCAATTTTCTTTGTCGCATTGACTGAAAACGACCCCAATGTCGGTATCGGTATCGATCAATATAGGATCAACATGCCAAACCATATCGGTATCGACCTTATCGGATCGGTATCAGCCGATGCTGCAAATGATGGATTTAACCAAGATTTCAAAATAAAAACATAGAAAATGATAAAGTTTTGATTATGTCTTTCAAAAAAGAAAATATTTTGTACACTCCTCCATTTTGTGGAGCAATGGTGGATGTCCCTTCTCAACTTTTAATTTTTTCCAATACTTATTTTCAAATAAAATCATACAATCTTCTATTTTGTACATATAATATGCACAATTGTACGCCCTTCCCAACTTTTAATTTTTTTTCTAACACTTAATTTTAAATACAACAATATAAAATTCAAAAAGGTACACGCTATATGCCGAACCTTGCGCTGAGACGCTAGGAAACCTTTGCGTCGAGGCGCTAGGAAGCCTTTGTGCCTTTCTGCGCCTTGCGCCGTGAACAACTATGATCCTACAGTTAACCATTCCTACGGAAATTGCTCAGTTCGACTTATTGACTAATATTTATGACAAAATTCACGTCTGAATTTAAAATTTGCGTACAAGTGCTGTGGTATAGTAGAAAACGATGGTAGAAAACCAGTCCAGATGGGAATGTGGAACTACTATGAATACACCACCTAAAAGATGGTTATCTCAAATGCCCACATACAGGATATCTTTAACCCTAGTAGCATGCAACAAGACAAAGAATTACTACAGCAAATGTCCAGGAGATGCCTGGGATACAGTACCCACTACTGCTGCTATAAATTTCAATAATTATTTGTCTCTATTTGTGATAATTCATATGAAAAACAAAATCTCTAAAGCAGTGTTGTGACTCAATAAGCTATATAATAAAATGTAGAGATTTTCCCTACTAAATATCAGCAAGCTACAGGGAATTTATGTACATGAATAAATATTCAAGAGAGAACTTCCACATGAGAGTTGTAGAATAATATAGAGATACTTACAGAAATATAAGCTGGGTGAGAACTTCATGATACTTCCATACGTATTATTTAGAAGAGATTATTTCACTTTCTTAGCAAAATATTTAAAAATTAAGAACATCACAGGACATCTTTCACCAATATTCAAAAAGATACAGTTGTTTCACACCCGGTGTTGTCAAACAGTCTTACGAAAAGTGCACCTAAGGTGCTATAAACCATGTATCGTCCGAGGTGCAAGAAATGTTGGAAATATTTACTTTTATCTCCTTTAATAATCTGCAGACAAAATAAACAAAAATTAAAAGTTACCGGCCTCCGGGGAAGTCGCACACGTAGCACTGCCCTAGGAGTTGATTCGGGTCTATGTGCAGACTTTGTCCGAAAGCTCCTAGTGGTAAAACCCCCGCTCTACCGGTATCCCGTCGTCGCACACAACTCGGGGAGATTGACCCGAACTTAGCTTTGCCCAGAAGATAGAAAAAATCAGAATGAAAGTGGATGATGGAATAAATTTTGTAGAAGGTATAGACAAATTTTAGAGAGTGGAAACTTTTTTTTTCTCTTTCAACAACACAAAGGAGGCATGCATAAATAGGAACCATGTCATAAAACCAATAAACCAATGGTCCTTTAATAGGGTATCAATGGTCCTTCAATAGAGTTTAATAGAAATAAAAGTGTGATAAGGAATAATAATGTGACCGTTTAGGAAGTTTAAGAAATGACACTCAATAGAATTTTAATGTGAATAAATGGGATAATAAAAAGAAGAAAATTGGTTTTTTTCATTAACAATTACAACAAGAAAAACCCAAATGAAGCAAGCCATCATTCTATTAAAATATTTACACACACGTATTGCAAAACCAAGAAAATACATAATTGCATAAACATATTGATTTAAGTTTCGATCAAAAATAGACTTTAAAAGGTTGAATTCATTGCTTACTATAGTACAAGATAAATCAGTTTCCTAAGCTAAAACCCACATGCATAAACATTAAGAAGCTTGGGTCCGATAGTTGAAGAAAGAGACTTCCACGTGATTTCTTCCAATAAATACTAATCCACTGAACACTTGTACCCTTTCTTTGCTAGTAAAGAACATAGATTTTACATAACTGTCAAGTGAAAGTACAGTTTTAGTCTTGTAGACAACTCACAATTGCTCTCTCAAAAAGTAAAATCTGAGAAGTCATTAACTCCGGCAGATTACAGCGTCTTAATAATCTAAAAATGAGGCACCTGAAGATGAATGAAGGCGTCTTCCTAACTAAAGATGAGGCACCTGAAGGGACATGAGGTGCCACGCCTCATTTTGCCTAGTCGCCCTCCTTGACAACACTGGTCTCGCTTATAGGCGCTTGCCTTGGCTGGTCTCATCTATTGGACAACAAGAATGAGAGAAATCTTGGACGAAATTTCCTATGATTGTTGCCAAAAATCTGTTATACACTAGAACAATGTGTTATTTCCTTGTGCATGCTGCTCGGTGACGGTACATCCCAAATTGGAAGAGAGTGAATGTATAGAGATTCATTAGTAAAAGACAGTTGAGACATGACAGCTGCCTTTCTAGCATAATTTGCAGTATCGGCAGATATTAATCCGATATGGCCGATATCGATACGGTTTGGCATGTCCCGATCCGATACCAACCGATACTAATACTGACCAATACCGTGGGATTTATTTTCCGGTCAATTCGGAAAAGAAAATTGAACGAAAAAGACCAACCAGCAAGGGTGTGAAACCATAGTAAGGTTGTAAAAACATGTAAAAGAAGAAAACTTATACATCACTTAAACCAATATTCAACGTGACTACTATTTCATTCAATTTCAAAACTACTAAAAAACAACAATGACAATACTTAAAATTACGCCTAAATGTATAAAAAAAACTCTAAAATTAAATAATTATTTGCTTTCCGGTGCCATAAAATCCGATTCACCGATTCGAAACCACTCATACTACCGATATCGCTGATCCCGATACTCATGGAAAGGGTCCGATACTAATTCCGATACTGTGAACCTTGTCTAGTGCCAACAAATATTCATGAAATAATTTGAGATACACTTCTTAGTTCTTATTGTAGTGTCCCGCTCCTCGCGATTCACTATGTAATACATGTGGCTTGTTGACTCGGTCTTGACTAAGTATTGGAGAAACCTTGCCGGTATCGATTGATAACAAGACGAAATGCAATGAAGCTTTCCAACTCATTGATCGGCTTCTATTAGAATGAGTCCAAGTGTTTTCGTTGGATGTTTCTCGTTGCTTGATTTTGATAAATGTGTTTTTGTGTTGGTTTTCAATGATTGGTTTCATTGTTTGCTTCCATCGCATTTCGTATTCATTTCGAATCTTGAGAGAAAGCGGTCGAAATATGCTAATCAAATGTTGATGCAAATGTAGAACGATTAAACAGGATGTAATCATTACGTGAAGCCCTCCTTTTTTCGAATATGATTCATTCAGTGAGTTGTTTTGACCGGACAATCCTTTATCTTCACGCCTTAACAAAAATGATCTCTAGTCCACTCTTTTGTTGCGTCCCTTTGATTAATGAACCGTAACAACAAAAGATAAACCAATAGAAATGAATTACATATTGGAATTATTAGAACTGTTGGTGTACTTATTCCGAGTAATATGAATGCATGTTCCTTTATAAGTATGTTCTAAATGCTAGACATGTATAGAAGAACTGTATCTATTGCAATGAATGAGAAGTGAATGAAAAGAAAGGAGTTATGGCTACGTAACAAGAAGGAAAGCCACCAATGAACGTGTCGTTTAACTGTTGCACTGTTAAGATTTATTTGATTGTGTTGGCCCATTTCCTAATGGTCACACCCGATTTTGATAAATCAACAAACGACTTAAGTCAATACACAAAATAAACAAACTGTTGCTAACATTTCATGTCAAGTGAAATCAATATCAAATAGCATACTACAACATCCGCAAGCATGTAAATCATCATCCCGAAGCTTTTATGCACTGGAAACAGTCTGAGCCATTTTACAGTTTATGTATTTTATCCTTTATCGAGTCTAAAATACAAATTGTAAAATCGACCGAGTATTACTGGCTTAGGTTATTCACAGTCCACAAACAAAAATAAGCCTACCTACTTATCCCAAAAGTCCACAATTCCAAAAAGCCCAAAACCTATGCAAATTTGGTTCTTTTCTTACTGTTCTGACCAAGCAAAACTCTGACAGAACTCTGACCGAGTTCGGCCCGAGTTCGGTCTAGGTTATTTGAAATTCACTTCCTACCAAATTTGCATCCAACGTTCGTATGCGAAATCCCTGCATCCGAACTCTGCCCGAGTTCGCTTCTCAAAAACACCTATAAATAGAAGAGAAATTTCCTTTTCAAATCACTCATTTTTTTTCTTCTCTTTATCTATTCCTAAAGTGTTTTTCAGTGTTCTAAAGCTTTCATACTCCACCTATACATCTCTTAGCCAAAGCCAGTAATATCGATTCGATTTAGAGTTCTTTGGTTCTCAGAGTTGTAAAGAGGTCGTTCAAATTCAGAAATCATTTCTGTTCTAGGAGCTGGTCGTGCGCTCGTCACCAAGCACGATATTGTAAAGTCGGTCGTGCACTTGTCACCAAGCACGGTGTTGTAAAGAGACTGCAAGCTCTCAATTAGCTTGTGAATAGTGGATTAACAGCAGGCAAGAGTACCTGCGACTGGATTAGTCCTCCAAGAGGAAAACCAGTATATATCGCGATGTCCACTGAATTTGATTCTCTGATATCTTGCTACATTTATTTACTGTTTCTTTATTCACTGCCATAGTTATCTGCTTTTAATTTTTAATTGGTGATTATTGTCCGCTGCACTTGCACTCACTCTATTCAACCCCCCCCCCCCCTCTAGAGGTGCTCAACGGTCCTATAATTGGTATCAGAGCAGGTTATATTCTAATATAACAACCTCAGAGAGTATATATGGCAGACGTAAAATCAATATTCAACGGTGAAGGGCAATCCACAAATAAACTCCCACTATTTGATGGAACAAACTATACTTACTGGAAAACACGAATGACATTCTTCTTAAAGTCTCTTGACTTTGATATTTGGTCTATAGTTATTAACGGTTACAAGAAACCGGCACCTACAGTAGTCGATGGCGTACTTACAGACAAGCCTCATGATAAATATACAGAGACAGAAAAAGTAAAGGCTAGTCTAGATACACGTGCCATCAATGCACTGTTCTGCGCAATTGACAAGACGGAGTTCAATCGAGTTTCAACCTGTAAGACGTCTCGTGAGATTTGGAAACTTCTTGAGGTAACTCATGAAGGTACTTCCCAAGTGAAGGAATCCAAAATCAGCAGAATAACACAGGAATATGAATCTTTCAAAATGAAACCTGGCGAGTCAATTACACAGATGTTCACTCATTTCCTTGATATTACTAATCCTTTGCAATCTC
This sequence comes from Iris pallida, assembly GCA_029216955.1. NCBI lineage: Eukaryota > Viridiplantae > Streptophyta > Magnoliopsida > Asparagales > Iridaceae > Iris > Iris pallida. The sequence continues at coordinate 8,730 of JANAVB010024947.1, forward strand.
TTGGTAAGGATTACAGTAATCACGAGAAGATCAGAAAAGTGCTACGGGCTCTAACCAAGAACTGGAACCCAAAGACAACTGCAATCATTGAAGAAAACGACCTCACCACAATGACTCTGAAAACACTTATGGACAAGCTAATAACCCATGAGCTGGACCTACAAGAGTTTGAAGAAGCAATCCCAAAAGATAAATCTATCGCCTTCAAAGCTCAAGCCAGAAGATCAACATGCAAAGATTCTGATGAAGAATCATCCAGTGGTGATGAACAAGCCCTGCTAGTGAAAAATTTCAGAAAATTCTTAAAGTTTGAAAAATCAAACAGAAAGAAGAAAGATGTCCATGAAAGCAATGAAGAAGAAACAATTTGCTTTGGATGCAAGAAGTCAGGGCATATGAAGGTCTGCCCAACTCCAAAGAAAAGCAGTCTATATGATAGATCAAGATCAAGCCGAAGAACAACAACTGGTCGAAAGTATGCAAATACAAGTATCTGGCATGAAAGTGATGCTAGTGAATCAGAGGAAGAAGATAGACCCTGCAGCACTGCAAATGTCTGTCTCATGGCTTTTGATAAGGTATCCTCAAATCCTTTATATAATGATTTTACTTTCGATGAGCTAGAAAATACCTTCAGCGAATTACTTGAAGAACACAGAAATGTGCTTGACAAGTATAAGCAATCTCGAAAAGAGGTCAAGGCATGCACAACCGAAGTAGCTAGACTGTCAAATATCATTGAAGATATTAGAGAGACATCTACTACTGGTAACACGGATGAGATAGCCAAGCTTAAAGTAGACTATCATGAGGCTATCCTCAAAATTGAAAAGAAAGAAAGAGACTATGCCAAGATACAAGAGTTATTTAATTGACAAGACGGAGTTCAATCGAGTTTCAACCTGTAAGACGTCTCGTGAGATTTGGAAACTTCTTGAGGTAACTCATGAAGGTACTTCCCAAGTGAAGGAATCCAAAATCAGCAGAATAACACAGGAATATGAATCTTTCAAAATGAAACCTGGCGAGTCAATTACACAGATGTTCACTCATTTCCTTGATATTACTAATCCTTTGCAATCTCTTGGTAAGGATTACAGTAATCACGAGAAGATCAGAAAAGTGCTACGGACTCTAATCAAGAACTGAAACCCAAAGACAACTGCAATCATTGAAGAAAACGACCTCACCACAATGACTCTGGAAACACTTATGGACAAGCTAATAACCCATGAGCTGGACCTACAAGAGTTTGAAGAAGCAATCCCAAAAGATAAATCTATCGCCTTCAAAGCTCAAGCCAGAAGATCAACATGCAAAGATTCTGATGAAGAATCATCCAGTGGTGATGAACAAGCCCTGCTAGTGAAAAATTTCAGAAAATTCTTAAAGTTTGAAAAATCAAACAGAAAGAAGAAAGATGTCCATGAAAGCAATGAAGAAGAAACAATCTGCTTTGGATGCAAGAAGTCAGGGCATATGAAGGACTGCCCAACTCCAAAGAAAAGCAGTCTATATGATAGATCAAGATCAAGCTGAAGAACAACAACTGGTCGAAAGTATGCAAATACAAGTATCTGGCATGAAAGTGATGCTAGTGAATCAGAGGAAGAAGATAGACCCTGCAGCACTGCAAATGTCTGTCTCATGGCTTTTGATAAGGTATCCTCAAATCCTTTATATAATGATTTTACTTTCGATGAGCTAGAAAATACCTTCAGCGAATTACTTGAAGAACACAGAAATGTGCTTGACAAGTATAAGCAATCTCGAAAAGAGGTCAAGGCATGCACAACCGAAGTAGCTAGACTGTCAAATATCATTGAAGATATTAGAGAGACATCTACTACTGGTAACACGGATGAGATAGCCAAGCTTAAAGTAGACTATCATGAGGCTATCCTCAAAATTGAAAAGAAAGAAAGAGACTATGCCAAGATACAAGAGTTATTTGTCATAGAGAAGAAGAAGCACTTAGTCACAGAGCAAAGACTCATTGATATGACCGCTAAATATGAAGAGTCTTATGCGGTTTCTAAAAAGTTAGAAATCACGTTAGGCAAACAGGCTAGACCTGTGACACAGCCTAAAATTAGTCCTAATGCTAAGCATACACCTAAGAGGACTAAAACACAGAAAGCACGTAAGAAACACGAATATCACCATGCTTTCACATATAGGTTTTCAAAGAAACCACATATGCATGTCAACACAAAATCAACTAACACGTTTTCAAAACTTACTTGCACGTACTGTGGTACTCATGGGCACATATCACAGTATTGTCTAGCAAGAAAGCTTGTTGACAATCACACACTGATTTGGAGACCTAAGACTAATCAATATGGACCCTCCAGTAAATGGGTACCAAAGGATTCATCTACTTGTTTTGTAGGTGGACCCTCAACCCTCTCATGCTAAAAGCAAGTGGATCCTCGATAGCGGATGTTCGCGACACATGACTGGTGATGCATTTTTGTTCGCCACACTATCAATGAAGAAAGAAGGATACGTCTCCTTCGGAAACAACCTGAAAGGTGATATCATTGGAAATGGCATTGTTGGTATATCTCATTATCCTGTAATAAAAGATGTTTGTCTAGTTACGGAATTGAAACATAACCTACTGAGCATAAGTCACTTGGCAGATAATGGTTATGGCATCAATTTTGTAAAAGATAAATGTACAATATATGATATGTCATCTGGTAATCCCGTATATGAAGGGATTAGAGAAGACAATATTTATGTTTTCTTTCTAGAGAGTACTAATAATGCAGTAAGATGCCTAGTAGCAAACTTAGATGAAAGCTGGCTGTGGCATATGAGGCTAGGACATGCTAATATGGACACTATCTCACGGCTAAGCACTAAAAAGTTGGTAAAAGGACTCACTGAGATATCATTCAAGAGAGATATGGTATGTGTAGACTGTGAAAAGAACAAAGCACATAGATCTACACTTAAATCCATCAACGCTGTAAGCACTTCTAAACCTTTGCAGTTGATACATATGAATTTATTTGGTCCTAGTAGAGTCGCTAGTCTTGGTGGTAAGCTCTACGCCTTTGTTATTGTTGATGATTTCTCTCGCTTCACTTGGGTTTACTTTTTATCAAACAAAATTGATGCAATTTTTGAATTTCTGATCTTTGTAAAAAGGTACAAAACGAAAAAGGCTTCATGATTACTCGTATCCGAAGTGATCATGGTGGCGAATTCGTAAATACTGATTTCAAAAAGTTTTGTGATGATAGTGGATATTATCACGAGTTATCCTGTCCTAGAACTCCTCAACAGAATGGTGTTGTGGAGCGGAAGAACTGTACTATAAGCGAGATGGCCAGAGTCATGCTGAATCAGCACAATCTTCCTAAATACTTTTGAGCAGAAGCTGTAAGTACAGCCTGTCATATTTTAAATAGGGTGTTAATTCGACCTATCTCGAAAAAAATACCTTATGAACTTTGGTTTGGAAGAATTCCAAATATTTCATATTTTAAAGTTTTTGGATGTCGCTGTTTTATCCTGAACACCAAGAACAACTTGAAAAAGTTCGACTCTAAAGCAGATGAAGGGATATTTCTCGGATATGCTGCTAGGAGTAAGGGATATAGAATTTTCAATAAAAGATCTATGATTGTTGAATAATCCATTAACGTTACTTTTGATGAGCTCAATAGTCACAGATCTAGCGACAGTGATGATGAAAATGTACAAAAGTCAGAACCGATAAAAGTCCTGTAGAAGATCTGACTCATAGATTTGAATCATTGAAGTTCTTGCCAGATCATCCAGAGACGCTCATTATAAGTGATATATCAAAAGGTGTAAGTACACGCTCTTCATATAGAGATACTGAAATAGCAGCTAATGTAGCTTTAATTTCACAAGTAGAACCTAAGAATGTAGCAGATGCTTTTAATGATGATTTTTGGATTGATGCCATGCAAGAGGAACTTAATCAATTTGAGAGAAACCAAGTTTGGGAACTCGTTCCTAAACCTATTGGTCAATCGATAATTGGTACTAAATGGGTGTTCCGAAATAAATTAAGTGAAGATGGACAAGTTCTACGCAACAAAGCACGTCTAGTGGCACAAGGTTATAATCAAGAAGAAGGTATTGATTATGACGAGACATATGCTCCTGTTGCTAGACTAGAAGCTATCCGCATGTCCTGTGCATATGCATATTTTAATAATTTTAAATTATTTCAAATGGACGTGAAAAGTGCATTTTTAAACGGTTTTTTGAAAGAAGTTTTTGTGAAACAACCCCCTGGTTTTGAAGATTTTCAAAAACCTGATCACGTCTTCAAACTTAAGAAAGCACTCTATGGACTCAAACAGGCACCTTATGCTTGGTATGAACGCCTAAGTGCCTTCTTACTTGAAAATGGTTTTTCAAAAGGAAGAGTTGATACTACTTTATTTATCAAGTCTTTAGATGATGATATTCTTCTTGTGCAAATATATGTTTATGACATCATATTCGGATCTACTAATGAAAAACTTTGACAAGAGTTTGCTAAATGTATGCAGAGTGAATTTGAGATGAGTATGATGGGAGAGCTGAATTTCTTCCTAGGACTTCAGATCAAACAACACTCAAAAGGAACATTCATCAATCAAGCTAAATATACAAAGGACATACTGAAAAAATACGACTTCGACAATGTAAAGCCAATCGGAACTCCAATGGCTACATCAATAAAGCTTGACACTGATGAAAGTGGTAAACTTGTCGACCAACGTAAGTATCGAGGTATGATTGGTAGTTTATTATATTTAACTGCTAGTCGCCCTGATATTATGTTTAGTGTATGCATTTGTGCTCGATATCAGGCAAATCCTAAGGAATCACACTTATGTGCCGTTAAGCGTATCTTCCGATACCTTAAGGGAACTTCAACAGTCGGCTTATGGTATCCTAAAACCAAATCCTTCAACCTGATAGGTTACTCGGATGCGAATTTTGCAGTATTCAAAGTAGACCGTAAAAGTACCAGCGGTACGTGTCATTTCCTAAGAAAAGTCTTAGTCTCATGATTTAGCAAGAAACAAAATTTTGTATCACTATCAACTACTGAGGCTGAGTATATCGCCGCAGGACGATGTTGTGCTCAAATTTTGTGGATGAAGCAAACCTTAGAAGACTACAATCTGCACTACACTAAGATTCCTATTTATTGTGACAACACTAGCACTATTAACCTAAGAATCATATATGCCATTTACGCACAAAGCATATAGAGATTCGTCATCACTTTTTACGTGATCACCAACAACACGGAGATATTTGCTTAGAATTTGTTGACACAGATCATCAACAAGCAGACATTTTCACAAAACCACTAGCTGAAGACCGCTTTAATAATCTGCGTCGAGAGCTCGGCATACTTGAATTTTCAGATTCATAATGTAGTATGATTAGTAAATCAATTTACAACTCAAAACTTTGACCTTTATTAATGGACGTTATTTTTGGTACAAGCCGAAAGGGTCCTGTCATACAGGCGTAAATAGCCTGAAGTGACACGGTGTACTAGTTTTCGGACTACCGCTAGCTGGGATCCGGCCCCTACAGCTAACCCAAAGTAATAGAAATTATTAAATGAAGAAGTGTGAAGGTTATACATTGAAGTTTATCAATTATACAATATTAATGACATTGGAAATACAAGTAGCCGAACTCGGACCGAGTTCGGATGGTAACTGTGCGGATTTCCAGAACAGAACAGCCGGCCCTAGTCTTTATAAACCCCACTATTCCCACTTCTATTTCTCATCTTCCCACCGAGAATCCTCTCTAAAACCCTAAGTGAAGGTTCTCCTCCTCCTCTTCAAGTTTTGTGGAGTTTTGAAGTGATCCTCTTCATCTTCTTCATCTTCTTCTTCCTTCCTACAAAGGTAATCATCTATCCTCTCTCTTTGCTTTCTATGGCACCCAAAGCCCAAAAGAGAAGGATTGATACCTCCCAAGTAGGATCATCTTCTTCTGATTATGTCCCAACAAATGTTTTTAGTCCAGCTCGTCCTTCTGACAATGACGACTACGACTCCGGTCTATTTCCTGACAAGGAATTTTTCGATCTTTGGTTTGCTTCCTTCTTTGGTCGTAAAATCTGTAATGGAGCTTGTGTCAATTTTACAATTTTTTCTGAATATGCTCCTACTTTTAACCAACTTGGAATTCGGGACTTCTTTGAAATTTCTGATAATATTTATGATAATGCTATTAGGATGTTTTACTGCAACTTGCAAGTAAAAGATAATGGCAATTTCTATTCTTGTGTTGCTGGACAAGAACTTGAGTTCAGTGCCACTGATATCAGTGAATATTTTCACATTCTTGATATTGGTGAAGCCTTGGTAGATTTTAACCACGTAGAGTTTCCAGAAGGTATCACCCTTGACTCCTTCAAAGCATTGATGTGCCACCCTCGTCCTGTCCCACGTAGGGTGTATTCAAAACACTTGAATCATCATTTCTATGAATTGCATCGCTTTATCTTCTCCGCTTTACTTCCAAAAAGAGGATCTTTTGACGAGATCACCTTCATGGAATTATCTACGATGTATCATATTCACTTCAGTATACCTTTCTCCGTCCCCAAGACTGTTATGGCCTGGATGCTAAATTGCAGAAGTGCAGGGCGTAACCTTGTTTACCCAATGCACCTGGCATCCATCTTCAGGAGATTTGAAATTGATCTTTCAATCTGTCCTTTCTCTTCTCCTGCTACTGAGCTTAGTAGAGCTAGGTTGTATCCCAACCCTCCTCCTCCACCTGGTGCCGAACGTGCTGCTCCAGTTCATGATGAAGACCCTCAGGCTCCTGCTCCAGCTGCTCCAGCCCTTGCTCCTGGCTTCGACCCAGGCTTTTATCAGCGCTTTGATGACTTTGTTGCCCTCTCAGCTCAACGTCATCAGAGTTACATTGACGCCGAGTTCCGCCACATCACCCAGGCACAGGTGTTGCGGAACAGCATTGCTGATATACACTGGAGTCTATCTCATGATCCCACTCATCCTGTTCCGATGATCCATCACCCCAGATTCACTGGTCCAATGTTCGATAATGAGGCTACCTTTACTCATTTCGATCCTACTACAGCTTACTTTTCACCAGATGCTCCTGGAGGTGATGATACGCCACTGTGATGTGGGACTTCGGTTGATGGCTCTTGGTTGACGATGCTAGATGATGATCGACATAGCTTTTATTTTTTTTATGTACTAGTCTAAACTTATGAGTTAGACTTTTTAGACTCTGTTTGATAGTCATAAACTGTTGAGTTATGACTTATGCTGGTTATGTTAGTTGCATTTTAGTTTCATTCTGCTATCAGATTTCAGTTATTTCACTACTACTTCTAGTTTACTTTTTTATGTGATTTGTTATATATGAATATTCCTGTCTTTTTCTGTCTTCTGGTGAACATATTGTTGGCTTCACACATTACGGGGGAGCCATAATATTTTGATCATGACAAAGAAGGAGAAAGAGCAATACCAAAATACCAAACCAAACCATCACCATTTTTTTAAAGTTATTAGATACATTTTCTTAAGTTATTAGATATATTTTGGTATAGACTAAAGTTTGTCAATTATCAAAATGGGAGAGATTGTTGGCCCATTTCCTAATGGTCGCACACAATTTTGATAAATCAACAAACGACTTAAGTCAATACACAAAATATACAAAATGCTGCTAACATTTCAGGTCAAGTGAAATCAATATCAAAGAGCATACTACAACATCCACAAGCATGTAAATCATTATCCCGAAGCTTTTATGCACTAGAAACAGTCTGAGTCATTTTACAGTTTATTATGTAGTTTATCCTTTATTGAGTCTAGAATACAAATTGTAAAATCGATCGAGTATTAATGGCTTAGGTTATTCACAGTCCACAAACAAAAATAAGCCTACCTACTTATCCCAAAAGTCCACAATTCCAAAAAGCCCAAAACCTATGCAAATTTGGTTCTTTTCTTACTGTTCTGACCAAGCAGAACTCTGACAGAACTCTGACCGAGTTCGGTCCGAGTTCGGCCCGAGTTCGGTCTAGGTTATTTGAAACTCAGTTCCCACCAAATCTGCATCCAACGTTCGTATGCGAAATCCCTGCATCCGAACTCTGTCCGAATTCGCTTCTCAAAAACACCTATAAATAGAAGAAAATTTTCCTTTTCAAATCACTCATTTTTTCCTTCTCTTTTTCTATTCCTAAAGTGCTTTTCAGTATTCTAAAGCTTTCATACTCAACCTATACATCTCTTAGCCAAAGCCAGTAATATCGATTCGATTTAGAGTTCTTTGGTTCTCAGAGTTGTAAAGAGGACGTTCAAATTCAGAAATTATTTCTGTTCTAGGAGCTGGTCGTACGCTCGTCACCAAGCACGGTATTGTAAAGTCGGTTGTGCACTTGTCACCAAGCACGGTGTTGTAAAGAGACTGCAAGCTCTCAATTAGCTTGTGAATAGTGGATTAAAAGCACGCATGAGTACCTGCGACTGGATTAGTCCTCCAAGAGGGAAACCAGTATATATCGCGGTGTCCACTGAGTTTGATTCTCTGATCTCTTGCTACATTTATTTATTGTCTCTTTATTCACTGCCATAGTTATCTGCTTTTAATTTTTAATTGGTGATTATTTTCCGTTGCACTTGCACTCACTCTATTCACCCCCCCTAGAGGTGCTCAACGGTCCTACAGATTGGTCTCCGACAACTTGTGTACAAGGTAATAGTATCTCGGGTGGTTCCTAAGGCACTGGGAATTACTCAGCCTGGAAGAGATTGTGATAGCACCCTGAGGTAAATGTTAGACCTCGCGATCATGGGGTATTACGTCTATTAGTGAAGAGCTGAACCATGAAGCACAACTATTAGTCATGGGAAATGACGCATGGACTACCATATACTTAAGTTCATGCATATAATAAAATTTAATGCAAACCTAACACTGAATGCAGAGACGGAACGTAAGTTTTATTCATATATTGCAAATCGTGCTAATAGTTGTCTTGTGCAGGGATGATCGTCGACCGTGGGTAAAAATCACTATATAAGTGATGATTTTTATTGTTTTTGTTTCTTCTTATTAATTGTTTAAAAAAAACCTAGACAAGTAGAAAGATCACTAATAATAGGGGCTAACTTCACATGTTTACTTAGTGTTGATTTATGTGAGTTCAGTTACGGCCGCTCACTAGTACGTATTATGTACTGACCCACGTTTGTGGATATCATTTCAGATAGCACGATTTCAGATAGCACGAGACAGGAGGATTTTGGGAGGCGCTAGAAGCTTGTCCAATCCAGTGGAGCATTGCTTGATCGCCTCGAAGCTTTTCAGTCCAAGTATAAGTAGAAGGTGTCTTTACATTTCGTTTTAATAAAGGGATATGATGTATGGGCATTGTGGCTATTTTCAAAAAGTTCCAAAAGAAATATTGTAAGCCAATTATGGCATTTTGAGTCGCAAGCAATACTTTGTAATCTCGATCAAGTTATCAATAAAGAAGTCATTTTATTTCGTATCTCTGTGTATAATTTTGTTTTCTGCATTTAAAGTTATGCTTGTGTTGTTGTTGTTTTAGTCTAGTTTGTCGTTGTGCAAGTTCTGGCCTTGTGCAAGTGCAACTTAGGATTGCACGGCATCACACTCAAGCGAGAATGGTCAGTTCCACAGAGATCAATGTGAGGGCGAATGATTCTGCAGAATCGGGACATGACACTTATAACCTTACAAAATAATTATGCTAAAAATATAAATTGATGAGTGCGACTTATAGCTCCATCAAACATAAAAGACTATCTCAAAGAAAAATTTATTGAGAAATTTACTAAAAGGTACTATACGCAGAATAATAACCCACCAATCTTGTGGAAAAAAGATTAGAGTTGGCTGCAGTTATGCTGTGTACTTGGATGTCCTAGAAACAGTACTATAGACAGGATATCATATGATACCAAATTCAGGATTGTATTCTTAAAATTCAGTCTACCAAAAGGTATATGAACTTCACCGCTGCAAGACAAAATACCCTGGAGATAACCAGAGGTAAGATTTTCCCAAGGGAACCAATGAATAGTAAATCTCACAAATAATTTGAATAAAAAATTCAGCGGCCCTATATATAGGATGCAATCTGCAATATCCTCATTGATATAAAAAAGGCATCCAACAATACTGATTTCGGGATTTTCTCACAACAACAACATTCACAAATGTTATAAGAAGAATACTCAGGAGTCAGGATCATAGATGCGCGGTTCCTAAGACCCTAAAGTGAATAATACACAATAATTCATCACCACATACCAAGAAAAGCACCCCGTAAACGTCCTAAGATGCACATCTTGCATAGTGCCGTCAAATTCTTTAAATAGTTTAATACAATATAGTAGCAATTGAGCGAGCATTCCTCACCATATAGTATTTTAAACAAAATCCGGAAAGTATGCGTTCAAATTATATGCGTGTATAATTAGTTAGCCTTATTTAATAGCATATGATTCTGATCTTAGTTTGTATCCCCTATATTGCTAAGACACGAACACAACACAGCACGATATAAATAAAAACAGGCGTGAAACAGATTTTGGCATGTTCTAGTGGTAAGTCAGCGTGTTCCTGATATGGCACACTGCACATCTTTAATAGTGTACGTCTCTCCTTTGTATCCCCTACAACCAAATATTGTCCAGTCTCTCCTTAATATCCCCGATAACCAAATATTGTCCCCATTGAAACGGTATGATATCTTATAATGCACTTCCTTAAGTCTTATTTACCAAGACCCAATCTAAGTTTGAACCATAAGTTACAGGTGTCACATAGATTTCAGCGTGTTCCAGTGTACTCAAAAGTAAACAAATTTTGGTTGTCCGTGCTCCAGGCGTTCACTTAAACCAAAAAAATGCTCACTGGGTCCATAAAAAAAAACTTCCAATGCACTTTCCTCTACCTAGTAAGTAGGAACCACTAACAATCGAAAAATTAGTGCCAACGTCATGTCAGACGAGTAATGGACACGACACAGACACTCCAAAATACAATAGGATACGACAAAATATGTCTGAAGGTTTGTGTCATTTCCTTGTACGAAATCTGAGAATGCATTTCCTTAAGTCTTATTTACCAAGATCCAGTCCAAGTTTATATCAGCAGCCACAGGTCTCACGTTGATTTTGGCATGTCCTAGTGTACTTTGGAGTGCCGTGATTCTGCATACGGCACAAACTTTAGAGAGTCTGTGTTTTCCTATATATCCCTATAACCAAATATGTCCATTGAACCAGTATATATCTTTCAATGTGCATTTAGTCCTGGTGTATTGCATTTCCTTAAGTCTTATTTACCAAGATCCAGTCCAAGTTTATATCAGCAGCCACAGGTCTCACGTTGATTTTGGCATGTCCTAGTGTACTTTGGAGTGCCGTGATTCTGCATACGGCACAAACTTTAGAGAGTCTGTGTTTTCCTATATATCCCTATAACCAAATATGTCCATTGAACCAGTATACATCTTTCAATGTGCATTTAGTCCTGGTGTATTTGAGTGACCCAATTTTGGTTGTCAATGCTTCCTAGGTTCAGGTTTAAACAAAAATGTTCATCGACTCCCCACGTATCTTCCAATGAACTTTCATGCAGCATGTCACGGACTTGGTGTTTTGCCTACACCTCGTTCCGCGAACTTCCTTCCTCCTCGAAGACCCATGCAAGCCTTCCCAAAACACTTAGCTAAATTGCTAAGGCGAGAATGAGAAAATATAGAGCAAAAGAGAGAGATTGAAATGTTGAAAACTTCACTATACTAGAGAGAGTTTACAACATCTTCGGTGGGGACACACACACCTTATTTGTAGGCTCCCAAGGGCCTTACAAGAAACTCCTAGTCCTTTTTACAAAAAAAAAAAAACTTCTGTAAAAAGAAAGTTCTAGGCCTAAGATACTTACATGATAGAAAGATTCTAAAACTTCTAGAAACTTGGGGAAGCCTCTTGAGAGTTCAAGAGGACTCCCACAACACTCTTGAGAATCTAGAGCCTTCTAGTTAAACACCTATGCTTGCAACATTGTCTAGGTGGAGCAGAAATTTTCGTGCGTGACAAGCAGCAGCTACTTGGCAACAGCTGACAATCCAAATAGTCGTGCCGTGTCCATGTCTCGTTGCAGTGTCGTGTCCGTGCAACATAGTCAGCTAGCAAACAATGAAAGGAGCATTAGATCTGCATCCCGCGGAAACCATATACATGTATACCTGAGCGGCGACCTTGGAGAGAATATCCTGGATATTCTGGTAGGCCTTGAGGGATCCTCCGGGCATGAGCGAGGGCCCGTTCCTGGCCCCCTCCTCGCCGCCGGAGACCCCCATCCCCAGGTAGAGTATCCCCCTTGCGGCCGTCTCCCTCATCCTCCTCTCGGTGTTCTCGTACCACTCGTTCCCGCCGTCGACGATGGCGTCCCCGGGCTCGAGGAACTCGGAGAGCGTGGCGATGGTCTGGTCGACGGGGGCGCCGGCCTTCACGAGGATGACGACGGAGCGGGGGCGGGAGAGGGAGAGGACGAAGTCACGCGGGGAGTGGTGGCCGGTCAGGGGGAGGTTCCCCTCGGCGGCGGCGCGGGAGACTGTCTCGTCGACCTTGGAGGGGGTGCGGTTGTACACGGAGATCGGGAACCCCTTCTCGGCGACGTTGAGGGCCAGATTCTGGCCCATCACCGCCAGCCCCGCCAGCCCGATCCGGGAAAGAACGGCCGACTCCATTGATTGATTGATTCTAGGGTTTCTTTCTCTTTTTTTAGGGTTAGGGTTTGGGCAAAAAGAGAGGAGAAGAGGAGGAGGAGAAGAGAGAGAGTGAAGGGGTTGGTGAAGAAATACAACAGTGAGGGGCTGCATGGATAGATGCAACTCTTTGAAAGTGTAAAAGTGGCACTTGCAACAAGTTGAGTTTCAGGGCACTTGTACTTTTTGTCTGCTGTAAGTGGAAGAAAAATGGATTTGGTGTTTGGATGGTTGTTGTAGGTGGAAAGTGAAAGTTTTTTTTGAGATGTGGTAAATCTATGTATAGTTACCCCAAATTTTATTTATTTATAAATCTCTCTCTCTCTCCTCTCTCTCACTTTACTCTTCTTCCTCATCTTCTCCAGCTCCTCTAGTCCACCGCCCCACGCCACCGCCACCGCCACCGCCACCGCCACGACCTCCTCCTCCCCCTCCTCCTCGACGCCACCGCCCCATGCCACCGCCACCCGCCGCCACGACCTCCTCCTCCTTCTCGTCCTCCAGGCCACCGCCCCCGTCCCACGCCACCGCTGCCGCCACGACCTCTGGCCCCTCCTCCCCACGACCTCCTCCTCCCCCTCCTCCTCCAGGCCAAGGCCACCGCCCCCGCCCCCGCCCCACGCCACCGCCCACCGCCACCATCTCCAGGCCACCAGCACCGCCACCCTCAACACCACCAACACCGCCCAACGCCACCGCCTCCAGGCCACCAGTACCGCCACCCTCCCACCACCGCCACCACTCCACTCAAATCCCACTCCACCACCACTTTCATCTCACCTCCCTCACTTTTGTGAGAAAAGTAAAAAATCATCCAAAACGAGGAGACATCAACTGTGCAGCAAGTGAGATTCCTCACTTGTTGCCTCCAGTTGCTGCGAATCAAACGTCACGAGTCCCGTAAAATTCAGCCACTTTTCGCAAATCCCTCCACTTTCCGCACACTTTGTGCGAACCAAACTGCCCCTGAGTGAGGAGAGAGATCTATCATCTATCTTCTTCGTTTTTTTGTTTGTGTTTATATATAGGTCCCTGTATGGCCCTTAAATTGTAAATGAAACTTCTGTTTCCCATTTTTACACAAAGTTCTTGAGTTTGACTTCTTCATTTGTTATATAACAATTCTAGTAAGAGCCAGCGTTGGGAAGTTTTTTTTTTCTTTCCTTATGACAAAATTTGTTTCTGTATGTCCAAAGTTATGTCATAATGATTTTATCGAGTTGAGTTTGACTTCTCCATTCGTTATATAACAATTCTAGTTTTTTACTGGTTTGTTAAGATCTAATTTATATAATATTTGAATTTGAACCGTATAAATTTTTAAAAAAAATTAACTTTTATCTAACTTATTAATATAAATTTATATTATATTTCACTTTTAATTTATTTATTAGACTTACGTTTCATTTTTTGTCACAAAAATATTCGTTTTGCCACAAAAAAATATTCGTTTTGTCCAAAAAATATTTGTCATGAGAAAGAGTGAAATGTAAGTCTAATAAAATTAAAAAGTGACATGTAAGTACAAATTTATATTAGTAACTGATATAAAAGTCAAAAAAAATTCTAATTTTTTTGCAATATATCATTCTTTTCCTTCTTAATTTAAAATTATTGCTTTGCATACTCCCTTAATTTTTAAATATTTAAAATAATAAACTTAACATTTGTTATATGAAATTTGTTTCGGTTAACAATCTCTCAGTTTCCTTGTGAAACTCAAACTGTGTAATTAAAAAACAAATGGAACGGCGGGTTGCCATTGACAGCAATAGTTTTTTACTTATGTTTGTTTTCGTGAGAAGGGAATGTTCCAGGGTGTTTTTGGGAAAATGTCATCCGTGTCATTTTATAGTTGACGGACTCGTCGAGGAAGGCAGGGGGCACACAAAATAAATTAGTAACGATCTCATCCAGGCAGCCAAAGGCCGCATTAACTATCATCGGCCAAAATGGCATTGTTCACCACGAATTCTTATTTGTTACAGAAAACCCCTTCAATTTCAACAATAACACAGATCAATACCACCATGATGTACCACTTGAAATAGTATCAGAAATTTTGCTTTACAAATAAAAATTTGTATGAAATTGGTTACAACGTAAGAAATTTTCGAAATTAGGAACAACGATAAGCATAGTCAGACCGTCCGGCAGAAAATGAGTTTGGGTTGATTTTTTGGGTTTGGTTGGTTTTATTGGTTTTCTTATTTTTACTTGGTTTGGGTTGGATTGGTTTTCATTTCTTGGTTTTTGTTTTGCCTTGGTTTTTTTTGTTTTGGTTGATTTTGAAGTTAGTTTTTTTTTTTGGGTTTCTTTATGTTTGTTTGGGTTTTTTTTAGTTTAGTTGTTTGGTTTAGGTTTGTTTTTTTGGGTTGAGGTGGACAAGTTTTTAACTGTTGTAAGATTTCTCCCAATGTTTCAATTCCAATGTTACAATTACAACGTTCATTTGCAACGGCTATTTCATACAACAGTCATATAAATTAATGCACAAACAACTAAAAAACCAAAACTAAAAAAACAAAACCTAAACCAACATAAACAAACCAACAAAAAAAAACCAACATCAAAATCAACCAAAACAAAAAAAAACCAAGGCAAAATAAAAACCAACAAATGAAAACCAACCCAAGCCAAACCAAGTGAAAAATA
>JANAVB010024948.1:0-50136 GCA_029216955.1 Iris pallida
TAGCAATAGAAACAAGGCATTATTATTTCCCTACAAAAACAAAACCAAAATAAAAAATTTAGTTTTATATATATATATATATATATATATATATATATATTATATATATATATATTATATATAGAGAGAGAGAAAGAGAGAGGAATATATTATAGCTATACTAAATATATCTAAGTATATTTAGTTACTATATATATTAACAAAAAAAAGCACAAATAAACACAAAAATCGAATAAATCGAAAACTGAACTGATTTAATTCGGTTCGGTTTGGTTCGGTTATTGACCAATTCGGTTCGGTTTCGATTTTGCTTATTCGCGGTTTCGGTCCAATTCGATTTTCGGTTATTCAGTTCGGTTGGAATCGAATTAACCGAATGCTCACCCCTAGTCATCTCTGCCAAATAATTCTCAATTCCATGTGCGGCAATGCGCTCTAAGCACACTACTACTATTGTGCATTTATAACAAAGCAGAAAAATATAAAATCAAAGTTTTGTCGACAACTTGACATTGCTCCAAAAGAATTAGATGAGAGGATATATAGAGTGGTGGAATATGTTGTTGTCGAGGTTACAAAGATATACTCAGAACTTGTAAAAAAGTTAAAGATCACAAGTTGATTGTGGTCGTTATTGGTCTTATGTAATAAGTATAGACTGACTATAGAAACGAAAAGCTTTGCAACAAATAAATGCTGAAAATAGAAGTCGTTATTCTCTTTGCAATCGTAGTTGCTACAACGAGATAGAACCAGTACAAAAGAAGAAGATGAAAGCCGGAATAGAGATCTCCTTGCTGGGTGATCGATGACGATCATCGTTGCTCAAAGTAAGATTTGTCCTCTTTCGATGACATGCATGCTCTCAAGAACCAGCAAGTTAAAAGGATAGTTAAACTTCTGGAATGCTCCTTTGTCAGTGGAAAGATGACGGATGTTGTAAATCCTGAAGGGAGCATGATCTCTTTTTCTCTAGTATTGTATATAACGCAAAAGAGAGCAACAGAGATGATATTATATAGGGAGAAGTGAAACCCAAAATCCTAATCCAGCCGTCACCCTAATCTAGAAAATATTAGTATTACTTTAAAATCGAATCCCAAAAGATAAGGAACGGTTTAAATTGATATCCAATAAATCAGTCCACTTAGCACAATTTGCACGTAATCAATCACATGTGCACATTTCAATACAAAGCATATATCTTGAGATACACATTTGGAGGCTTTTTCAATCTAGTGGCCAAGAAGAAAAAACCCAACATAATATTCTGATCATGGGTATTAAGTTGTCTAATTATGGTTGAAATACTTATTGATACAATATGAAAATATAGAGTATCAAGTTAAAAACTTAAACAATTAAAGATATTTAGTTAAAATTTAGCCAATATTTTGCCAACAAGTAACCAAACTAACTGACCTCATTCTTCATGCTTCACAACACCTACTCCTCTTTCCCTACTTTAATTATTCTCAAATAAGAAAATATAAGATAAACATAGCCTAAAGGTTTTTCTGATTTCAGAGATAAGATAATATGGAAAACGTCTATATTGGTAGTATCAGTATACCCAAGATTTATATATATATATATATTATATATATATATATATATATAATATATAATATATATAATAAGAAGGGGCAAATGACCTCTAGCCTAGTGGTTAAGAGAGATGCATGCGGCCCGAGTGGTCAGAAGATCGATTCCTGGTGGAAGCGCCACAATTACCTACTTTCAAAAAAAAAAAAAAATGAGGAGGGATTTCCCTCAAAATCAACGGTTAAGATTAGATGACTCGGAATGAATCGCTCTCACTGGGATTCGAACTCCTGACCACTCGGACCGCATGCATCTTTCTTAACCACTAGGCTAGAGGTCATTTTTTATATAATTATTTGACACCGCACTGTTTTTTTTGGAGCTAGCTATGATGTCATGTCATTTTTAAGCCAGAAAAACTTCTTAAAAAATCAGAAACTTAAGAGTTGCATGGTTTTCTCCCAATAATTATTTTTCTACAAATTATGAGTATCTAGCATGCCACCATATATCTAAGTAATTTACCAGTGATGTCATACGATATAGTTGCTCATGCTCAATTGCTTGTACATAAAAATATAATGTAATTAGGAAGCGAACATCAACTATAGGTACATTCTCTAGTCAAGCATGCATGCATGTTCTCAAGTCGATCGGTAGGCATTCGTGGAAAATAGAAACTGTTTATCTAAGCCGTGAAGTAAGCATAGTGCACACTAGACCTGTCAATGGATAGTCGAAAATTCGAATCCGATCCGATTCCGTATCCGAACTTTCGGATATTTTTCGAAATTTCGGATATCGGATTCGGATATCCGAATATTTTTCGGATATTATCCATTTTCGGATACGAATTCGGATATTAAGGTATTCGAATCCGTTAATATCCGATCCGACTTTAAATTGCAAATTTCGGATATCGGATTCGGATATCCGAAATTTTATATATATTATAGTATAATGTATATGTAATATATATTAATAATAGAGAATATTAAAGTATTTTATTCTCAACTGCCTTTTAAATAAATTAATTATAATATAATTTATATAATAGTAATATATATTAATTACAATTTATAACAGAAGAAGAAAAGGACTCAAATATGTAGAGAAATTGAATTTGGTTTTCGGATATTCGGATAATAACTAAATTTTTAATATTTCGGATTTCGGATATTCGGATAATAACTAAGTTTTTAATATTTCGGATTTCGAATATTCGAATACTAGCATTCGAATTTTTTAGCTAATCGGATCGGATATTATCCGATATCCGTTAAACTAAACGGATACGAATTCGGAGTGTCAAAAGAGATATCCGTTCGGATATCGGATCGGATTCGGATATTACAAAAAAATTTCGGATACGGATACGGATATTGTCCTGTCCGTACCGATAAGCATCCGTTGACAGCCCGTGCACACTAAAACCATCATTTTAATCCACTTATTCTTCTTCTTTTATTGGTCAATTGTTTATATATATATATATATTTTTTTTTATTTTATATATATATATATATATATATATATATATATATATATATATATATATATATAATTTGTGTCATCAAGTACGCAAGCTAGCTTGCTCAAATGTAACATTATATAGTGCCCAAGTCAAAACTATGAATTTGACATGACAGTGGATGGCGGCATATAGAAATCTAATCTACTTAGTTGTTATCTTTGCTTTCAGGTGATACGAAAAGGCACGAGACAATGAGCTGGGGGTAGGGCTGGCGATGGGTAGGGTAGGGTAGGGTAAGGGCAGGAAGAGGGCAGGGTAGGGTAGGGTATTGACCTTTTTTTGATACCCTAGGGAGTCATGAGGGTAGGGTAGGGTAGCCCTCTTCCAAAAAACCAATACCCATTACCCGTCCTTGTCCTTTACCCTCACAGGGTAGCTGAGGGTCAGGGTAGGGAGGGTAAGGGTATTACCCTTGTCATTTCATTTTTTTAACTTTGAAAATCAAATTTTTTGCTAGTAAACAGGGGAGAATCTTTTTTCTTTCCATTTCATTTTTTTCAGATTTTGACAGCATTCAAAATTATAACAACTTAACAAGAAACAGGGATAATATTTTTTTACTAAAGGCGCTGAACCCAGTTATATAGTAGAACCTGGGCTGCCTACATACCCAAGGAGGGGGCTAGACCTGACTCCTTAGGATCAAGCACCATGTAGTTCTCCTAATCCTAAGTACTAATTACAAAAAACTACAAGTAGTAGTAATACTATGGCAGTGGGACTATACAAAATTACAAAGCGGGTTGGGAGAAGGGTAGGGTCGAGGGTTTTAAAGGGTTAGGATTAACGGGTAGTAGGTAGGGTAGTGATTCAGGGTAGGGTAGGGTTCAGGGTAGGGTTACAGGGCAGAGGGTAGGGCGGGTAGGGCGGGTACCCGGGTAATTGCACTAGGGTAACAGAATAAAACCCTTACCCTACCCTAATTCCAAGAGGGTAAGGGTAGGGCATGCCCTCGAAGGGTAGAGGGTACCCGTGGGCACCTGAGGGTGCAGGGTACCCGGCTAGGGTAGAGGGTATGAGGACAAAATCGCCACCCCTAGCTGGGGGTGGAGGAATTATAGTGGACAAAGTGGTCTAGATGACTTGAATATCTCCCTTGCCAACTACATTGACTTCAAATTATTATTATTATTATTATTTTGGGAACCAGGCCGCATGCATCTCTCTTAACCACTAGGCTAGAGGTCATCTGCCATTGACTTCATATTAGAATATATATATACTAATGGACTTGCAAGTCTAACTTATGGACTTATGGTACATTTTCGTTATATTTAACGGTGGATTCCGTAGGTATATTACTACTATGTTGGATTTAATTCTATCTTGGGATTCAAATGAATCTTTTCAAATAAATCGTAAAAGATAAATTTAATATTATATAAATTAATATAATACTAAATTAATATTAATATTAACATTAATGTTAAAATTAATATTAAAATTAATATTGATATTATCATTAATTTTAATTTTAATATCAATATTATCATTAATATTAGTTTTTCATTGCGAATTCTATATGTCACGTAAGAATATA
This sequence comes from Iris pallida, assembly GCA_029216955.1. Lineage (NCBI taxonomy): Eukaryota > Viridiplantae > Streptophyta > Magnoliopsida > Asparagales > Iridaceae > Iris > Iris pallida. Next base: position 4,620 of record JANAVB010024948.1, read on the forward strand.
ATTAATGGTCAAGACAACCTATCGATGGACTTGTCAATACCCATACCCTATGAATGCGTACCACTTAAGGAGTTACAGAAGAGAGAGCTTTTCGTGTAGGAAGAGGTATCTCAAGTGCATGCATAGCCAAAAGAATAATATTATCAACTTAGCACCTAACTATAACAAGCCAATTTGTAGAAGAAATATATTTATTTAATGGTATTTAATTTGGAGAAAGATGCTGCAAAGTGATGATACATGATCATCTTGATGACCTCATCTAAAGCAAGGGGGGCTTACATATTGAAACTAACTAACACACACTTGTAGCCAGGAACAGTGCATGCTCGGTAGTGTCAAGATGCAGATATAATTAAGGAATTAGGAACCGATCGATGCTGACAGTGACATTGGTTCATATATATGACATTAAGTGTATATATATAAAGTTTGATGCATGGTGGAGTTGCTGGGAAAGTTACCAGCTGTTTGAACTTTGAAGCAGAGGTAGGTATAGTGGAGTTCTCTTAAATTATACAACCACAAGGACTTGCATGGAAAATGCATGCATGTTGGTCTTTCTATTGGCAGCATGCATCCATGTGAACCACTACCAATAGTTAATATTAGTATATAATATGTAATATATATGGTGAGTGAAGTCACTATCCCGAGTTAATTACTTTGCTTGTGTACAAGGGCTGCAAATGAGCCAAGCCGTTCGCGAGCTGCTCGAAGCTCGGCTCAATAAAAGCTCGTTTGAGCTCGGTTCGTTTAGTAAACAAGCTGAACTCAAGCTTCATTTTCGAGCTCGTTTAATAAACGAGCCAAGCTCAAGCTTAGAAGTACTCGGCTCGTTTGAGCTCACGAGCTGGCTCGTTGATGAGCTTGCGAGCTGGCTCGTTTAAAAGCTCGTTTAGGAGTTTGTTTAGAAGCTCGTTTGTTCTTTGTTGAATTCTAAATATATATATTGTGTGCATTACATATTTATATGTCCTTAATAATTGATATTAAGGAACTTTTTTAATTAAATTTTATAAATAATTTGTTAATATTACAGGTACTTGAATTCAAACCTAACTAAATTGAAATCGAATTCGTTAAGCTTGAAATAAGTTGAACGAGCTTGAAATCAAGCTTAACGAGCTTAATTTTGAGCTTATCAAACTTGTTTATCAAGCTTGAATCAAGCTTACTTATCAAGCCAAGTTCGAGCTCAAACCAAACCAAGCTCAAGCTTAATATAAACAAGCTCAAGCCAAGCTCAAGCTCTAAAATAAAAAAAATTATCAAACTCGAGCTCGAGCTTGAGCTCGATTAATTCTAGTCAAGCCAAGCTCAAGCTTACAAAAGCTTGGCTCGTTTGCAGCCCTATGTATATTATGTATAAAGTATACCAAGTCACTGTCCTGAGTCAATTACTTTGCTTATCTATAATGTATATCACGCAGTACCTATTCCACTAGCTAGAGTGATTTGTTAGATGTAAAGTTCTTCAACAACTTCCCTCTGCAATTTGTTAGTCGAACTTAAAATTGAAAAAGAAGACTCACTACTAGCAAACAGCACTAGTCTAGTGGTCGGCATGGTCGTCTGACCATCACGTGTATGATGTGAAGGAAAATGAGAAACACAATCCTCTATGAGAAGTAGTATGTAGTATGAATTATGAAACAAGGAAGACACTATCTGCTCGCAGGCGGGCCAGCCAGCACACGCCAGGTGTCCGAAGTCTATTGTCCCCCTCTTCCCTGTAGACATAGATTTTATGTCGGTTGACCTGCTAATGGGGTGGTGCTATCTGGCGGCTGGCCAGCTAGCAGCGCTCATGAAACAAACAGCAGCAGCCGACCTTTCCTTGAGCAAGCAAGAAAGCAAGCAAGTTGATATGCTCAGCATGACTCACGCGAGCGAGCAGCTCGTTTTGCAACCGTTACTCAAGTCTTAGCTAAACAAAGTGCTGCTGCTGACTCCTCATAGCACGCACACTTTCCATACTCTGACGAAACAATCTGCTCCCAGCCACGTTGGCAGCCAACACGAATTGAAGCCTATAAATAATATATACGACCCGGCGCATAGTTTCTCTACTAGCTAGCTATGAAGAGGTTCAGACTTGGAGAGGATATGGTCGATAGCGTCGACATGGCCGGAGTACTGATGCTACTATCTCGAGGCCGCGGCGACGAAGAGTCGACCAAGAACAGCAGCAGCTCCCGGCAGTCCAGCCGAGTGTTCGAGTGCAAGACGTGCAACCGGCAGTTCCCGTCGTTCCAGGCCCTGGGGGGCCACCGGGCTAGCCACAAGAAGCTGCGGCAGCCTCCCGTCCCCCCCGAGGCCGAGGGCGGGAAGCAGAAGGCGCACGGGTGCTCCATCTGCGGGGTGGAGTTTGCGGTCGGGCAGGCTCTGGGCGGCCACATGAGGCGGCACCGCCCGGCGCCGGAGGCGGGACCTGGATCGGTAGCCGTTGATGTTGCTGCTGGGGAGAAGAGGAGGAGGGTACTGTGGCTGGACCTGAACTTGCCGCCGTCGATGTCGACGGAGGATGAGATGGAGTGCAGGAAGAACATTGTCGACCCAATTCCAATGGTGGATTGCTTATATTAACATCTAAATTTAATTTCTTTTTAATTCTTAGTTGTTGTTTTTTCAAGTTGTTTAAAACATAAATAAGTTTGCTCTCTCTCTTATTGCAAATTACACATGAATTTATATTTCATACATCGCAGGTGAAGTCCAAATATAAGATATAGCCCTTATCGATCACCAACAATTAGCATTGAGTACAATACCTTGTTGATCAGAATTGAGTACAAAACCTTATTGATCAGTTCTCCATTTTTTCAATTATAAGTCACAAATCCAGGCACTATTAATTACTGATGACGTGGTCGCGGAAAAGGATTAATTGGAAGAATGTGATCAAGTAGGTGTAAATTAAGCTCCCGCATTCTCACCATTGCAAAAGTGAGATCTAAATACCTTAGCTACAACGATCAGATCACCTAAAGCAAGTAAGAACGTCTTAAGATGTGAAAATTGAAATCGCTAATACTTAATTAGCAGAATTAGTGTTGTACTTCTGAGAAAAGGTTTGTCTACAGATGTCATAGAAATGGAATTAATAAATTTGTCAATACACTGCATGATCAAATTATAATAATAAATGGAAGAAGAAGGAGAAGAAGAAAAAGCAGCAAACTCAAATGGAACAAGTAAGCCCAGTTCACAAAACATACGAATAACCTTTAAGGTTGAAATAATGTACTAAAGAGAGATTAGGTATTGAACGGTGGTGACAATTTATCCAACTCGTATGGATGACAACAAAAGACAGTTTCATACTCTTTGAGTGGTTGACAAATTAAACAAGAAATAGAAAGAAAAGTGATCTTGCTAAAGTTTCTCGAAGAGATCAAAGTTTGGGTGGAAATAGTATTGGCCTAATTAACTGATTCAAAACACTGATGGGACATGAATGAACAAATTAAATTAGGAAACTGAACACATACATTAATCTGATTTGTGTCAGATTAAACCAATTTGACCAAAACATTCCAACTGTTAGTGAATCAATAATGTATAACCATGTTAGATAATCAATTGGCATGTTGCTTATAGAACTTTTGTGGGGGGGCTATCTACTCTTTATTCTCGATCGATGTTGTCGACAATGATGACAATCGCTCTGATCAACAAGTGACAACACCAGCCTCCACTGCGGCTAATAGTAGCAGCAGCAAACCACAGCTCATCATGCTCTTAACGAGAGAACCCGAATCTGTATACAGACATCAAGATACCAGTTAGTTTCCTGACAGAATGTCTGAATCAACGAATATGAAAAGAAGAAGGAAGCAGAGACGCATCAGAAAGAGTGATGAATACTAGTAAGAAAAGGATGAGGCTCTGCGTCGCAGGTGTAGCATATTAGTGGAGAGAAATGCAGGCCATTGAGTAAACTTGGTAATGACAGGATTAATAGTTAATCTTCAGTAACATCTCAATTGGCATTTTCTAAAGTTCTTTTCTAAGAGAAAAAAGTGAAAATGAGCATTAGCCATACCTGCAGTTCCTTTCTATATACTCGAAATTGTAAGAACCTTTTGTATTAACAACAATCTACATGATTGGAGGGCTACTAAACATTAGGCCCATATATCCTCAATTTAAAGGTAGGACTTCAGGATATCATTCTGTGCATTCACTCAGCCCTTTTGCTTTTGAAGTTGTGTTACTGTTAAGAACTAATGGCAGCAGCAAAACGGCCTTGAGATACAGCAACTAAAAATGGACTGTAAATATTGGCCAGATAGACATAAAAACAAGAAATAATCTCGTAAGCATTTAAATTAGTTTCTCCAAAATCTTATCAAGACATGAATATGAAGCTGGTTAAATAAAAAAAACAATGTTAATGTCATCAAAGAAATCCTAAATGGCGTCTCATCAGATTATACGTAAATGTGGCATGTAGCTGCAAACAGGAAGCTAAAGCAATATTATACAAAGAAAACAAAAGGAAAAGAAAGATCCAAGAACAAGGGTCAATGTAATAACTTCACCAAACACATGAAAGCCTACCTTTCAAGCAAAAGGTAGTTCAAAAGAATAAATAGGATTAGAGACGCAAGCACCCAAGTGTTTCACCATTCTCTTCGTTACATCGCGCTACCTATATAAGAAACAAATTAGTCCCAATAGCCTCCTCTCCCCACCGATCCACATCAAGCACCCCCACAGCAGTTAGATCTTGCTGCAGCTTGACCTTCGCCAGCTGCTTGGTTTGGGTTGTTGATCCTAATTCCCCCATCCTGAAACCACATAGATAATTAAGCTCTCAAGGCTGTGGCTAGCACATGACACTGGATGGTAAGTTAAAAAGGAAAAGAGTCAAAAGACAAATGGCTATATCTGGACAAAGGACTCGTACCTCAGCATTTGTATCAGTTTCTGAAAGCCTTTGCTTGATATCTCTAGCAATCGAGAAGAAAACTTGCTCGACATTTAAGTTTGTCTTTGCACTCTGCAACATGAGATACTAAAAAGGTTAACATGAGACTATAAGACCAAAAAAAGAGAGGAACTTTCGCATTTCAATATCTTACAGTTTCAAAAAACTTGATGCCATGTTCATCAGCAAGTGCTTGTCCCTTGGAGGTAGGTACAGCCTGGTTAATGGCAAAATTCATACTAAAGCAGGGATTGACTTAATATTCATATCAAAGGATGGCAAAATTCATACTAAAGCAGGGATTGACTTAATATTCATATCAAAGGATGGCAAGACATATAACATAATCAAACTATATAGTGGTACATCGTGCTGTGTGCCTGGTTACGAGGCAAGTCAAGGAAACTGCCATCTTTTTGCTTAGTACAACAGAAAGTAACAGCCTTCCATCCCAAATTTTTGGGGTGGGTATATTTTTGCTAAGTACATTAATAACACCATCAAAATGTATTTATCTTCCAAATCCGTAATAGTTGCCCACTTTGATGATAGCTAAACAAAAGATGAAAATAAATTTGCCTCTCTTTTTCTTCCCACAATCCATTACTCTTATACCATATTACCTAGGCAGCCAACAAAAACTTTGCAGAAGCACTAACAATTGATATATATAAAACTGAGTGGTTCCAAAAAAGAAAAGGGTGGGAATAATCGGAACTATACCCTTTTGCTTTCATCCATGTCGGCCTTGTTACCAACCAGAATCTTGTTGACGTTATCAGATGCATGTTGTTCAATGTTACGGATCCAGTTCCTAATGTCTGCATGATTCAGTAATCAGAAAATTAGTATTAGTAATAAATGTATTATAAAATGGCCTACAGAGATCAAGTGAAGGTATTTACTGTTGAAAGATGACTCATCAGTAACATCGTAAACAAGCAAAATACCCATAGCTCCTCGGTAGTATGCTGCAGAGCAGAAAAAGAGTCATCTCAAAAACTTTCACAGTAAAAGAAGGTGCAACAGCTGCTTGTAAGCAAAAGTTGCACTGAAATCGAAAGGCCACACAGACTTGAGTAGTATACGTACCTGTTGTGATAGTTCGAAATCGCTCCTGGCCAGCTGTATCCCAAATTTGAAGTTTGATCCTCTTGCCATCCAGCTCAATTGTTCTGATCTTAAAATCGATGCTGCATAGACATACCAATATCAGCAATATCCCATTACAAATCTATTGTAGATGTCTTTCTACTTTTATTAGTGTAATAAAAGGGGGCTTAAAGTAGAACCCACCCAATTGTAGTAATGAAACTGGTAGTGAAGGAACCATCCGAGAAACGCAAAAGAAGGCAACTCTTACCAACACCTAGAAGAGCAAATTTCACATCAAGACGACTGAAATATACTAGATTCACATAAACATATAGGAACTCATACACAAGGTATCATAAAAGAAGAATATATGTCAACAATGAACTTAATGACACAGGGTTATTAAGGTTTTATGGAGATAGTATGTGTCATTTGGGTGTGAAAAACTGAACATTCATGTTAAATGACCAGAAAATTTTCCAGATTGTTGAAGTTAAAAAAAAGGTTTGATTAGAATCCACTCTCAGGTTTGTGTATATAACTTTAGCCAAAAGTTCAAACCAGATTGTGCAATTTACATAAAGTTTTGACTTGCCTCATTATGCACCGTATGTGGCGCTAAAACTGAAGCAACCAACCCACCCAAACTGCTCGCTCAGCCACACATCAAACAGGTAATGCTTGAATAGAATACCTCAGTGATTGATAGGGAGAAAAATGAGCTCACCAACCCAAACTTTTGAATTATTTCATTATGTGTGTACTGCTTAACCTGAACACCAACAGAACTGCTCGCTTGGCCAGATCAAAAAGATGAAGCTTGAATAGAATCCCACAGTAATTTCTAATTGGGAGAAGAATCTAGCCTGAGCTCACAGTCACACTCCAACCTAAGTTCAGCCAATAATGTGTGTTAGCGTACCATGTCCACATACTGCAGATAGCTGCACATGTATACATGTTGGTGTACCCCATCTAAATACAGCAGATAGATGTACATGTGTATCTGACACGACAGGCTTGATGGGCCAAAAGCCAGCACGAGTGCTCACACCCAATAAGTTCAATCAATAATCCATACATGTTAACGTGCCATATGTATATAATGCTTAAAATATAGGTATAAAAATGTGCATTACACTTGCACCTGACATAGACTGATAATTTAATCCATCCATGCACATGAGAAAATTGTTCCTACAATGACAAGGTTGGGCAATTCCTGCTATGGCCACATATGTCACATTTACATCCATCCACCAACCATAAAGGCATAAACACAGACAGACATACAAGCATACACACGCTCATGCATACACAAGAAAATGGATCCCTCTAAACAGTAAGAAATTCCTTATATGACCGGATACACGTTGCTTTCTGGCTTAATCCAACATTTTTGTATTAGATGAGAAAATGACATATCCCATGTACCTTTGCAACATGTGTACATCATAACAGGAAAGTCTTTCTATATCCTAGCATGATTTTTATCGTCGACCATATGTGTGTAGGTGTGTGAGAGTGTGTGTGGGAGATGTAGTCTACACTAAAACCTTGGCCAAAGGTAATGTAGCAGTGTCTAGGTAATCCCATTGCATGATCACAATGTTCAAAGTTATCTGTAGGACTTAAACATAAAGTGAAAGAGCTTATGGACTCCTTTTGAACTGAACATTAATCGGGTTGTATTTCTTTTGCTGAAAACATTTATCTTGGCCCTAACTGATTGATGATTTAGCAATAATCACATTGAATTATAAAATCGAGAAGTAGTTTTACTTGAATCCATGTGCTGAGATAATGACTTTGAGATCTATAGCAATGGTAGAGAGTATAATGAATAAACTTCCATGGAACTCTATGATCATCTTATCTCGACTCAGACAAAGGCATAGCATGCCTTATGCATAAGACTAGTGAGACCTTCAGTTGATCATTTCCGAACAAACATATACAGGAACCAAGATAAAATTGAAAAAAGTATGATTACAGTTGAGCAAAATACCACTAAAAAAAAAACACCTAGTGCTTCTATCCTCAGAGGACCTTCTCAACTATGTAAAACTATAAGCCTAAAGGTATCGAGAACCTTCTCAGCTACAAGTAAAAAATCCTCCTCAAAAGACGTTTGAAAGCAATGAATCAATAATAGAGCCTATAGTCAAATCCTTCTCTCCAGGCATGCACTACAACTACAGTGTGATTTGAGAACATAGCAGAAGCAAACTGAATTGTAAAAGTTGGGTGGACATGTTGCAGTTGATTTATTTACATTAACATCAGGTTTCCATCTAAAATATATTATATACGATGAGTCAATCGCCAAATATGACCTTTACTTTGGAAGCAAAAAGAGGTCTGTCCAAACCCATTAAGAACTCAAAAGAATTTAGAAAACGCCTGATATCACCTCTTAAACAATTTTCAAAGAAACGTTGTGAAGATATCCGCCATTTTCAGTATATCCAAATCAGATATATCCCCATTACAAACTTCACAAGTTAGAAGTATAATTTTCCAATCTCCTGTGACTTCGCAATCCATTTGCCTACATTATAAGCCGCTAATTACTAGAAAAACAAAGCTCTGCATATGGCTCAGACATTAGTATGCCGCCTAATAATATATCCCACCCTAGACATTCAACATGTGATCACTTACATCGTGCAACTATACACTTTGAGCTGATTTTCTGACCACTTCACCTACTAGGAATCCTCCGATAGTGTGATTCTCCACTCCGTGCTGAAAAAAGTAGAATCAGTATGGTACCCAGTAAAAACCAAATGACACTAACCAAACTAAAGAAATCAGACTAATTATATTCATCATTCCTCTAGTGAGGCAAAAATTGTGCACTCTCGTACGAAAATCTCATGGAAAAATATCATCCTACCACTATGAACCGAACAATCGAAAAGAGAATTAATTTGAAATTCCTGAAGTACATTATCCTACCATTATTTGAACTAAAGACAACCCAAAATACAAATTTATTTAGGCATATAAAATACTAGATAATAGCTCCAAACAGTATAAACATGAACAGGAAGATGTTAAGCAGTATTGCACTGGTATGAGGACAGCAAACGGTCGCAACAATCAACTCTGAAATGAGGACAGCAATGGTCACATAATCAACTCTGAAACGAATATCACTTGCAATACTTGTTAACAGTGCTAAAAAGGCAAATATTTGGGACAAGGCTGATGGTTCTGGTCATGTGTTAATGTCTTGTTATATAAAACACATCACAAGGTTCTATTACTCAAACTTGTCAGTGCTAATTTACCATGTTCTGGTCTCAACAAAATGAACTCTTCTAGTCTTAAACCCTTGACATGATAAAAATAAGTGCATGGTCAATAAGGACTACAGCATTTCAACCACTTACCTATGCTAGTGAGTCGATGAACAAAACTCATGCATCTGTTGAAGTGGTTGAAATCCACCACTTCACAAGTTTACTTCATCCGCTGAATAAAATAATCTACCATGTCTAGTCTTAACCTTTGTTGCACCAACACAGCCACGGCACGATGCGATTCGCACACACCGATAACGAGGATACGACACACACACACACACACACACACACACACACACATATATATATATATATATTACAACATGAACTGCCACTCACTGATCAAGCTTATGCCCCCATTGTGAAGGGGAGCAGGAGAAGGAAAAGAATTAGGGATAAAGAAACCTAACAGACCTGCAACTTAAGTTAATAAGGAGTAAGCTTAAGATTTGTCATCTCTAATTCCTTCCTCCTTCTCCCTCCCAATCCCCCTTCACAAGCAGAACCACCGTTGCAAGCGGTGGCCAGCAGCGAACCAGCGGGAGCTAGGTACGGGAAGAATTATTTTCCTTTTTCCATTTCCTGACATATTCGGTTGGGTCGACCTTGAATCGAAATGCCAAGTCATTGGGACACTTCCAAATCCGAATCTGACACGAATTGTCCATGCGTTGCTTCCGATTCGAACCGGACAAACACTATGTTGCACGGACACGGCAAAATGATGTCTATATCCGTATTGTGTTCGTACTTGTGCAACATAGGCAACTACCTTTATACCTATTTGAAAATTTATGTATCCCATATCGCATCTGTATTCGTGTAACATAGGACACAGATTCAGCACCTACTTTGCCGTGCTTGTTTGTCTGACTTTTCAACAGAAGTCTGTTGCCTTTTGAGTTATCAAGCACCTACCAAATGTAGTGAAACATAAATACACACACCTACCAAATGTGTCTGTGTGTGTATAAGGGCACGTGTGTGTATAAGGGCACGTCTCGTAACCCATAACTGAAATCTAAAACTACAAAAGTCACAAAATTCGATAGCCAATCATCAATGCTACAAGAAAAATATAATTCCCACTATAGGCCAATTTTGATCTAACATGGGAACAAAAGTAGATAAAGTAGTATTTCATCGTTTTGGTAATCCTCGTTAGCTTTATGAGTTTTGTGACTATTGAAGTTCCTCTCTAAGTTACGGGTTATCAACATGCCCTAACTCACAGCCATTTGCTAGAAGAAACAATCACCATTTTGTTCACCATGAAGCCACCCCATGGCTGTAGAAGGTAACATATCAACCGGCAATTAGACCAAGATGACTAAATCGGTAACAATGCACACGTGATCTTCATCTACAATAACACAATGCTCAAGAAAGACTACAATAAAACATTGTTAGCACTAATACAATAGGCTAAATATTTCAGACTTACGCATCACTTCTATACATGCTAAAAGTAAATGATGATAAAATTTTCATATTATCCTTCAAACACTGTCTGAAAAATCTAAATGGAAGCTAAAACTGGTATAATGCACTGACGTAATATGATTTCCAACTCAACCGGACTTATGATCCTATACTTTTAGTATATGGAAAATATTAAGAAGCCAATTTTCAATGTTGGGGTTGAGGATGTTGTCGTGAACATGTAGGGTGGAGAGCAAGGTTGTAAAAATCGTTAGTCGGCCGCTAGTCGGTTCGTGGGGACTATGGATTAATCGAACTACTCGGGGACTACTCGGGGACTAGTCGGATTAGTCGGTTTAGAATTTTTAATGAATATATATATATATATATATATATATATATATATATATATATATATATATATGCAGATGACCTCTAGCCTAGTGGTTAAGAGAGATGCATGCGGCCCGAGTGGTCAGGAGTTCGAATCCCAGTGGGAGCGATTCCAGTAATAATTTACCTGGTTCCAAAAATATATATATATATATATATATATATATATATATATATATATATGTTATAAAAATATTTTAAAAAATAATATGTTAATTGTTGAACTTTTAATTATCGCAGACTACAGTGCATTTTCTTATTCATTATTTTGCATAAATTTCTATTTCGATAAATATTTAAATAATATGTTAAGAACTTACTATTTTGCACGGAGAGTTACAGCCGCAGTAGCAAGCAAAAGCAAAAAAAAAAGTAACAAGCAAAAATTTAAAAAAGAGCCACAACAACAGTAGCAAAGAGATAACAAAGCAAAAGTAAAAATAAAAAAGAGTAGGCTAGTCACTTTTTTCAAAAATAGAAAAAGGCAGCAACAAAGTAAAGAGTCGACGACGGCTGCCTTGACGAAGTCGACGGCAGCCCAGACTAGTACCAATTTAGCTAATTTTTGGATGGACCAGCCCCTAATCGAGTCGACGGTGGCCGACAAGTGACTAGTCGGGGACTAGCCCCTAGTCGAGTCGGCGGCGGCCGACTAGCGACTAGTCGGGGACTAGTCGGCCGCCTAGAGGGATTTTTACAACACTGGTGGAGAGTTATCATTCTCTTAACCTAAGAAGCATGGACACTCCATATTTCATGTTGTGTCGTGTCAGACACGTATCATACACGCCACGGATACTCCAAATACACTAGGATACACCAAAGTGCGTGCCAAATGCCTTGTCGTGTCAAATCCGTATCCATGCAACATAGCTCTTATATCATTTGCTATTAATCCAAATCCAAAAGAACATTTTCCCTCCTCCATGGCCACAAGAGAAATAATATGTAACGTGTGAATCTTCTAATAAATAAGGGCCTAACAACATAATAAATGCTTCCCGGCAAACATCCGTTCGATGATTCTTAAAAACAAATGATCCATTACCCACATTTGACCATATTGTGATAATATCATGTTCGCTATGATTCGTGTTCGACGATTCTTAGAAGCAGATGATCCATTTGACCCACATTTGACCATATTGTGATATCATGTTTGCTATGATTAGTGGTGAAGCCATCATTTCTTTAACTGGGAGGCTGAAATTAAAAATAAAAATAAATCTTTAGTAGTTGTTATCACTTATATACTCTGTTGTGAAGATCGTACAATACAAATCGTGGATCATACAATCCAGTCCGGATCGGATGGCCGGCGATCCGACCGCAACACAAAGTCGCCCATGACCTGGGATCGCACAATCGGTCCTGGATTGTACAATCTTCCGATTCGGAATTTGACCTATTAGTCTTTGACCAATCCAAACAAGCATAGCCTATGTTTCTCTTAACATCCCGGGTTAATACTAGTAGTAAATCGTCGATCATGTTACTTGAGTTTCTTCTAGATAATCAGGTATAAAAATCTCCTTGTACATATATATAGCCTTATTTCCTCTCCTAAAATAAAAGCAAAACTCATACCAAATCAGAGTTATTCATGGCAATTGCCAATTGGAGTACCTATTGTACAATAATAGTTAGAAGAAACTTTTAACTAGTTTAGTTCTTGCACCAATTTTTGAACGTAAAAAATAAAAAACTATATTGCACTTGGAAAAGGATTTAAAAAAGAAAGATTAATGGCAATGTGAGGCTTAAAAGAAAACAATCCACTCAAACATGATCAACTAATACCTTTATTGTTCCAGTGTGTGAATAGGGATACTATCTCTCCCTTAATTTTAGCAATCTACAGTATTTACATGGTTAATCCAAATATCGACTTCCCATTATGTCAAACACATAAACACTAGAACACACGAAAACCGGTGTTGCGTGTCCGAGTCATGCAGCGTTGTATCTGTGTCGTTTCAGGGATTTGCAAAGCCTGGCCCAACGGCAACGGATTTACAAGCCCCTCTCCTGATATAAATTAATAAATTTTCTTTACGATCGTACGATCCAAATCGTGGATCATACAATCCAGTCCAGATCGGATGGCCTGCGATCCGACCACAACACAAAGTCGCCCATGCCCTGGGATCCCCAACGGTCCTGGATTGTACAATCTTCCGATTCGGAATTTGACCTACTAGTCTTTGACCAATCCAAACAAGCATAGCCTATGTTTCTCTTAACATCCAGGGTTAATACTAGTAGTGAATCGTCGATCGTGTTACTTGAATTTCTTCTAGATAAAATCAGGTATAAAAATCTCCTAGTACATATATAGCCTTATTTCCTCTCCTAAAATAAAAGCAAAACTCATACCAAATCAGAGTTTCATGGCAATTGCCAATTGGAGTACCTATTGTACAATAATAGTTGGAAGAAACTTCTAACTAGTTTAGTTCTTGCAACAATTTTTGAATGTAAAAAAATAAAAAACTATATTGCACTTGGCAAAGGGTTAAAAAAAAAAGTTTAACGGCAATGTGAGGCTTAAAATAAAACAATCCACTCAAACATGATAAACTGATAGCTTTATTGTTCCAGTGTGTGAATAGGGATACTATCTCTCCCTAAATTTTAGCAATCTACAGTATTTACATGGTTAATCCAAATATCAACTTCGCATCATGTCAAACACATACACTAGAACACGCCAAAATAGGTGTTGCGTGTCCGAGTCGCGCAGCATCGTATCCGTGTCATTTCAGGGATTTGTAAACCCCGGCCCAACGGCACCGGATTTACAAGCCCCTGATATAAATTTTCTTTAAGACGATGCAAATGTGGCCATTCAGAAACACTACACAAGGAACTGTACCATACCAAAAAAATGCTTAGGTTCAACTACTATTCCAAGATTTCATCTCTAGATCAAGAGATCAACATCGAATCTCTCTCCCTAAACCCTAGGGCATTCAGAACCAGATCCCTAGTTCGATCCGGAAAAATCCCCGTACACTAATCCCATAAACAAACATCGTCAAAATCGGAGATTTATAATCACCATACTAACAGTACTAATTAAACAACAACATAAAAGGAGAAAAATGATGAAAATCCTAACCGCTGTCGCCGATGAGGAGGAGCTTGATCAAGTAATCGTAATCCGCCCGTGCCCTAGCCGGAGGGGCCGCCATTGGAGGAGAAGAAAAACAGGAGAAGAGGAAGAAAACGATCGATCGAGGACCGAGCAAACCCTAACCCGCAGATCCGACACTATTCTGCAAAAATTATTTTAGCAAAATGAGAGACGGAACGCAAATACACAAAACTATAAAGGGGGCGACTGTGAAACAGTATTAGACCATTTCTTCCACTGGGAGGACTAAATTAAAAAATCTATATATATCTTACATAAGAATTCACAAAACATCTTACTTAGAGCATCTCCAACCCTATTGTCTTGTTAAGTGTTGTGAGTCATAGGTGGCTCCTATGTGGCATGAGCCACAAGACAATGTCTTGTTTATGTGGCAAAATTATTTCTCAAAAGACAATGAGATAGAAAAACTCTCTCCAATGCAAAAGTATTGAGGAGACAATAAAAAGTATTTTTTCCAACTTCCAAGGCAACTCCTCCACTTCTTCAAATTTTTATAAATATTTCTATTCATAATTGATGATGTGGAGACAAAGTCATTGTGAAGTGCATTGTCTAGATCTAGACAACCAACTTCACATTCTTCTTGCCATGTCATTGCCATGTCAACTTCATGTTTTATTCTACATTTGCATTGGAGAAGAATTTTTAGAATGAAAATTTGTCATTTCTATGTGGCACCCATTTTTTCTAAACTCACAATAGGGTTGGAGATGCTCTTAAGCTGGGAATAACCGTACTTAAGTTCTGCTTGGATCGAGCATAAAGAGAGTTAAATTAGGAAAAATTTAAGTAAGAGAAAATAAAAATTATGTGAATTTAGGAGGAAGACTACAGAGGGTCAAGTGAGGGTTTGTATAACTTTTTTTGTCTAATTGTTTTCAACCATAAATCGGAGGATTAACGAAATGATTGATGACTTTTGTTTAAAAATCATAAATATCTCTTATTTGTCCTATAAAAATATTATAATTTTTTTGCTTTTTTTTTTTCAACATGATGCTCCTTAAATTTCTTATTTGTGAAGATATTTTAATAAGTTCTAATTAAAATTTCAATAAAATTTAATTTTATGACATATGTAATAAGGGTATTTTTATAACTATTTAGTAGTAATCATCTCACTCAAAATCTCCAATCTAGACAAGAGTTATCAAATACACTCAATTTAACTCTTCCTCCAATCCAAATAAAATTATATGTATTAACTCTACTTTTCCATTTAACTTTTCTTCACTTAACTTTGCTTTTTTTTTTTTCCCTCTATCCAAGTAGACCCTTGTAGACTCTCTAAAACATTTCAATTGTCATTAGTATAAAATACAATATAAAATAAAATTAATTAAATATAGTAGTATAACCAAATATATTAATCAAATAAAAAATAATAAAATATGTTAGGAAGCCACTTTATATATACTATTGTAGTACATACTACCTAAGTGACCCCCCCTAATTCCAAAAAATACCTAAAGTTAGGGGTGCAACTCGGACGGGCTAAACCCGAACCCGATCGGGTAAACCCGTTAATGGGTTGGGTTAGGGTTGAAGATATTCGGGTTCGGGCTTGGGCTCGGGTTAAAATATTTGAACCCGATCAAAAATCGGGTTGGGCTTGGGTTCATGTGTTAGGTAACCCGAAGGACCCGAAACCCGACATATATATATATATATATATATATATATATATATATATATATATATATATATATATATATATATATATATATATATATTGTTTTATACTACTTAAATAAAAAGTTTAAACTATAATTTTTTCACCCGAACTCTTCAACTCCTTGTCCTAAATATCATTTCAATTTTATTTTATATGATTGAGGCTTGATTGCTATTTGATTATGCATTTAATATTACTATTGTTTAAAATTATTTCAAATATCATATTAGAGTCCGATAAACCCGATGGACCCGACCCAACCCGAGCCCAACCCGATCCTCCGGACTTGGTCTTGGACTTCATATGTTGAACCCGAAGTCGGGTCGGGCTTGGGCTCGGGCTAGACTTATGATCTATCGGGTTGGGCTCGGGTTGATCTCCAACCCGACCCAACCCGCCCGAGTTGCACCCCTACCTAAAGTTAGGTAAGATGTTCTTAATATCCATATGTAAAAAGAAGAGAGAAGAGTGAGAAATGTTAGTTTGGAGAGAAAAATAAAAATATAAGTCTCTTTTTTAGCCAACGGTGAGATTACCGTCCGTGAATAATTAGTTATTTTGTAATTATTTACTTCTCAGCTAATTATTAAAAAAACCATAGTGGATTGTTGTTGGATAGCAATAAAAGAGGTGTGGAGCGTAAATTAATAAATAGTAATTACCCTCATTTTACGGTAAAAGACAACATTTTGTCAATCAAACTCAATAAATATGTAATTGCAAAGTAAAATCATAAATAATTACCATAACATTTTGTCAATCGAACTTAATTATGTGAATTATATAACCGAAATAGACCTAAAAAGCTCTAAAACTAGTCGTTATATTTAACTAAGGCTTTTTATATGGGCACAACCAAATAAGATCATGGCTAGTCCGGATTGTGGCTAGCCCAATTTTTTTTGTTTTCACAAGGCTAGTCCAAATTTTTTGATCATGGCTATCCCAAATTCCACCCCCCCCCCCCCCCCCCCCCCCCCCCCCCCCCCCCAAACCCATTTTTTTCCTTCATTTGCAAAATTCCTTCACTCTCTTCCAAAATCCTCACCCCTCGCTTCTTCTTCTTCCTCTTCTCCTCCACCTCTCCTCAATCCCCAACATCTTCCTCTTCTCATCCACAATTCCTAAATTTTCAACATCTTCCACTTCTCCTCCACCATCCTCCTCTTTTGAAGAAATTAATTCAAGCACACAAATTCTTTCTCAATTTATTTCCAAAACCCTAGAAATTAATTTGAAAAATTCAAGCATCAATTATATTGTTTATTTCAATTCTTTGTAACCCATTTGAATGAATTAAACTACATACGGAGTAGAAAATTATCCATTTAAATTAAACTCAAGTATGAACGAACGAGAAAACTTCGCGTCGACAAGGACTGCCCAATTTTCTGGCAGTCCTACAAACTGAATGGACTGCCAGAAGAATGGGCAGTCCAACTCACAACATGTGTAACTTTGGACTGCCCATTCTTCTGGCAGTCCAACATACAGACTGGACTGCCAGATAGTTGGGCAGTCCAAAGTTACACATGTTGTGAGTTGGACTGCCCATTCTTCTGGCAGTCCAACATACAGTAAGGACTGCCAGAAAAATGGGCAGTCCTTTGTTTCACATGATGTGACTTAGGACTGTCCAGTTTTCTGGCAGTCCATTCAGTTTATAGGATTGCCAAAAAATTGGGCAGTCCTTGTTTACACTAGTTGAACAGCAATATTATGGTTTCCACAAATATTAGGGTTTGTCCATTATGAGGAGCCTTTGGGTGCCATCAAAATTGGAAATGAGAAGAAAATTAGGGTTTAATTTTGGATGTTTTCTTCTCATTTTCTTCTTCTCCGTCGATTGAAAATCGAAATTCGAAATGGGGAGAAAAGTAGGGTTTAAACCCCCAATATACTTGGAGATAGTGAGAATGAGTTGAGAAATAAAATTAGGGTTTAAACCCCATCAGAATTATCATTTTTGTTGTTTTTGTTCTTCTTCTTTTTCCTCTTCTTCTTTTTCTTGTTCTTCTTCTTCTTCTTGGATGAGTTGGTGAAGAAGAAGAACAAAATTAGAAAAATTGACTTTTATACCAAAGAGTGGGATAGCCATGATAACTTTTTTCAATGGCAAACTTGTAGATAAATTAAAAAAAAGGGCTAGCCTTGATAACAATTGGATGTGCCCATATAAAAAGCCTTAACTAACTAAACTTATGGATCGGTTTGTTAAATTGTTTAATAATTGATAAACTAATATTTTACGTTATTTGGTTCGGGAGACAAACTCATGGAAAGGAAATCCAAAAAATGAATTTGCAGTTCCTGTCCCCCTCGTGTTCCCTCCCAAATCCACAATTCCACTTCCTACTTATTCTTTAGGATGTGGGAGGAGAACTCGGCAGCCAGCTTCTGGAAGCTCGGCTGTCACGCCCCAGAACCAGAATACTGGAGAGCGGGGGAGTGACTCAGCCAGCTACGTATTACGGGTAGATGAATACCGTATAATACGATCAATGCTGTCTAACCAGACGAGGGGGTGCATACTACATAAATGTCTTACTATGGTCATTTCACATCTATTGTCTCAATCATTCAAACAAGAAACAGAAATATAGAACATGTAAGGTAAAGCAGTAAGGCGTCCCAAACGCTCAGTCAAAATATTCTTGAGATCTGGCTTTACAAAATACAGCCAGATGATGTAGTAAGTATACACAATTGTTATCAGCTGCAGTCTGACTTTAATTACAATTATGTAAAAGTAAGTACAAGACAATCCGACTAACATGTCGGGGCCAAACGGCCAAGTATGAAGTAAGTGACAAAACGAGCGGGGAAGTAAGAAACCCACTCGAGTCCTCCTGCGATCATCCCTCTAGTGTTGACCATCTTGGAGGTAGAAGTAAGCTGGATCCTCGGGGACCGGCTCTAAATCTGGCCATGCAAAACCAGAGAGGTTAGACCTCTAATAGCAAGTACCACAAGGAAGCACGACATGAGAACTAAAACCAGTAAGTAAGAGAATATAATAATAGATCTCTGCTTTCTACTAGGATTCACATCACATCACGACACTTCAACCCAACCTCCCAACCAAACAAGGACAGAAGTTGGCCCGTCATGTCCTGACATTCTGATCATCCCAGTTAGGTAACAGAGTAGTACAGTACACAAACAAATCATCTTGAACGGCCAATCAACTCCTACGGCTGCTATTATGAGTCCCAAGTTATCCTGGAATTATGCAATTAGGGATTCCTCAGTTCTTACTATGTGCAAGCAAGGCTAGTCTATCCAGTCGATCAATTGGCCCATGCATGAATTAGACGAGTCCTAGCAGGACGCCCGTCAATATACAATATACAATAAAAATAAAAGCAGATACTGTTCCCTGCCCGTGTGGCAGATTTACAGTATCTGTGGGAACCAGCCGGCCCGTCGGGTACTACTCGTCCCAAGGGGGCTGCCATGTAAGAATTCGGGAATCCATTCTCTCCATGCAATCATTATTTTATTTAACTTAATAGTCTCTACGTTGAGTGAAATCCCATACCGTGGATCATGGTCATTCAAATGAGTACTTTCGTACAGGGTACGGTATGCACAACTCTACAAACGATACCAGTGCGGTTAGGTTGCAGGTCTTACATAGCGTAATGCAACAATCAAATCTATCCATGGTAATCATGCCTTGACCATAAAGTACACATGCTTCTTTTGTAGAAAAATAACTAAATAAATAAATAAATAGATTGAAGCCTGCATGTGCATGTATGTCAATATTCGGGATCAGCCAGTCGAGTACAATAGTTCATAACATGAACGTGTCTCATTCATTTCATTCAATAAGACGACTAGCCAGTCTCTTAGTTCCAATTAGGAACGCATGATCAATTTAGTCAAGATCACAATCATTATCAATGGTGGCAAGGCATGAAAGTCAACTAGCATTCAGGAGGGTTGAGTCTACAACTCTCAGAGTTTAATTCTAGTCAATCCGGGTATCTATAACTCAATTCATGACACATGGTACATCCCACGTAACGATCTATAATTAACAGAAATATCAACATATCATGATTATATCAAGTTTATGCAAAAAGGCGTAAGGATATAAAATGGACGTTAAACATCTAATAAGATATCAATATACAGGGCTATAAAAGATCCGGGCAAGGAAAATGAAACCAAACTGACATGCTGACATAAGACCAAGTCAGCCAAAGGCCATACGCTCAGGGCAAGAGTCATACGCTTAGGTCAGGCTACGCTCAGGAAGGCAGCGTATGGACTCCATACAACTCCTTGACACTCAAGTGAGCGTATGCAAGTCATACGCTCCAAAAGGCAGCGTATGAGCTCCATACGACTCCTCACCAATCAAGTCAGCGTATGCAAGTCATACGCTCCCAAAAGGCAGCGTATGGACTTCATACGACTCCTGACCAAACAAGTCAGCGTATGCAAGTCATACGCTCCAAAAAGGCAGCGTATGAACTCCATACGACTCCTGACCAATCAAGTCAGCGTATGCAAGTCATACGCTCCCAAAAGGCAGCGTATGAACTCCATACGACTCCTGACCAATCAAGTCAGCGTATGCAAGTCATACGCTCCCAAAAGGCAGCGTATGAACTCCATACGACATACGCTTCCAAAAGGTAGCGTATGCAAGACACACGCTTCCTAAAAAGGCAGCGTATGGACTCCATACTGCGCTGCACTAAAGAGCGCGCACAGCTCAGTGACGTAAGCTAAAAAGCTAGCGTACACTGCTCACTGTCTTCTCCAAACAGCAAGAACTTCATGGTTGCACCCCAAAGCTTCAAAAGTCCATAACTTGGTCAAAATAAGTCCGAATCCAACTTTCTAAAGGTCAAAATTGGGTAGGATGAACTGCTCTACGACATGGAACCATCAAATCTTGAGAACAAAGGAGTTTGCTAGATCAAAACCCATAGACAATCGAAAATACAATAACTTAGATCTACAAGAAATGAACCAATTGAAATCAAAAATACTAAGAACTAAACTCTCTTAGAATCATGAGAGGAAGAATATTGAACCATAAAATATGGTCCTCATATAGAGCAAGATGTACTTGCCTAGTTGGTAGGTGGAGAGAGTAATGAAAGGAAGAAGAAGAAGTAATGGTGAAGAAGGAGTGAATGAGGAGAGAGAAGGGAGAGGGTAGCTTTAAGTAGCAAAGGGGTGGTAGGTGGGAGTTGGGCCGGGTTCTTAATGGGTCAGGTTTTGTAGTGCCCCGAATTTCGTGATACGCATTTTATACGTGATCGTATTTCTGACCAGTATTTTTTTTATTTTTCTTGACCAGTTAAGTTGTGGTATATTTCATACTTAGCATTGTAGTTTAATTGTCATTTATCATTCCTGAATTAATTCCGATTAATGGAGCTTGGTTTTATTTGGATAGGAGAAGGAATTGGTTTGGTTTATTATGCATTGGACCATCTTAGCTAACCTCCACCCTCAACACAACTTATCCTCCCCTATTAAAATCCCCACCTAACACTCTCTCTCCTCATTATTTTCTTCCATTAATTCTTCTTCTTCTTCCTCCACACAACTCTCCAACCCATTAGGCAAGTGCACCTTGCCACCTCATGAGAACCACTTTTTATTTGTCCATTAGCTAGATTAGGCCATGGAGATCAACATTAGAACTTGACATTTTGTGATTTGGAGTTTCTATTGTTCTAGATCTAGGTTTTAACTATTTTCGGATTTATATAGTTTTGATCTATTTTGGTTGGATTTTGTGGGTTTTGATGCTTCTATTGGAAGAGAATTCAATTTTACTCAAGTTAGAACTTTGAAAATCTAGATTTGGCTTTGATTTGACAAAGATATGAAAATTTGAATTTTTGGTGTTCTTTGTGTTCTTCTCGGTCTGGAGTAGCAGCCTGCAGCCTGCGCTCTTTAGCGCAGTGCTGGATTGCGCATCCCCCTCGGCCAGCGCTTTTTAGCACAGCGCCGACCGCGCAGCTTGCCCCTTGGCGAACTGCGCTCAACCCGACTGCGCATAGATTCCTGCGCAGTCTGACCATGCGCAATCTGCTCCTGCGCAGTCCATACTCTGCGCAGTCTGTTCATGCGCAATCTGCTCCTGCGCAGTCCATACTCTGCGCAGTCTGCTCATGCGTAATCTGCTCCTGCGCAGTCTATACTCTGCGCAGTCAACTCTTGCGCAGCTCTTCCATGCGCAGTGCATACCCTGCGCAGCCCAACCCCTGACCCTCTTGCACAACCCACTTGTCTATGATGAATTTGTTTATTTCTTGAGCTTGGCTCTTCTATAGCCCTGTATATTGATATTTTATTAGATATTTTACGCCCGTTTTATATCCTTACGCCTTTTGTCATGAACTTGATTTTTGTTAATATGTTGGAATGACTATTATACATGGCACGGTATGGCAAGGAACTAGCATAATATGACAGTGGCCCGTCGTGGCGCACTCCTGACAAGTACCCTGACATGAATTATCTTGATAACTTGATAGTGGCCCATGGCGGCGCACTCCTGACTTGACATGACTTGATAACTTAGCTTGACCTGTCTTAACACCGTGGGTGTTCCTGCTTGCTTGCTTGTGCAATCCACTCGTCTTGTCTTGTATCATGTCTAGGACGTGATTCCCTGGTTCCCACGGTCAGGAATTCATACTGAATCTGGCTAGGTTAATGACTAGATTGATCAATTAGTTCATGGAGAATTTCTCAGTTACCTGTTGCCCCTTTGGTCCCGGCCTTATATATATATACATGGGATTTGTTGCTATCCGTCGAGATGAGCGCACTTCCAGCCCGCCGTCGAGCGTGGTACCTTAGGACACATGTATCTTACTACAGTGCGTCTGCTATATCATGATATCTTTTCCTTTTCTTGCTGGAAGCATTCAGCAAACAGGTAATCGACTTGGAATTCTCATTGCATCTTGTTAGTAATCAGGTCTGTGATAACCCTAGTTAGTTAAAGTAGTAAGCCGTAGTACTTACTTGGCCGTGATTGATTGGATGGAGTCTAGTCCCTCTTGTCCTGTCCTGATCCTGTGCAAGGTCATGACATGACATGATTACTCATGCTTTACCTTAATCATGTTTAATTGCAAGTCTTGAATTCACATATTTTATCTTGCCGATAAATGGTGGGAGAAACCAAGTTCCGTTCAGACGAAGGGTTACAACCCCGGTCCTTGTTTGGTTTACGGGTTGTAACCTGGCTATCTGAATAGTCCCATGGTCATCTCATCGTATATCATCCTATCATGTATTTCCATATGTTCTGTCTTTTATCGATTCTGTACAAGATTTGTCTTTTATATCTAACTATCATGCCTTTTTCTTAAATTACTGTCTCTTATTATGTAATTATATTATTGTGCTGATTGCTGGCTTTTGTTCTTATTTCGTGGCCTCCTTTATGGCACTTGCTCTTTCTGGGGTCTGACCCAGCTAGTTTTGTATGGCCAGATACCGGAGCAGCAGCAAAGGATCTACCTGCTTTCCAGCCCGATAGTGAACACTAGACGGAACCCGGGCAACGAGTGGGTTTTCTCTTTTTGTTTCTCCCACTGTATTGCTAACTGATATTCTTTTGAGGCATTTAGCCGACGAGCACTTGTTAGCTCGATGCACTTTACTTTCTTTCTGCCTACGGGCTGTAATCATGATTGGCAACTCGAGGTTGATCATGTATGACTTAACTCTTGCTAGTCCTTACATTTTATACGACTAGCTTCATGATCATCTGGATATGTAATGTTTGGGACGCCTTACAATTGTATATTTGGTGGTCTGATATCTTGTTACTATCATTACTTGTTGAGATTGAGACAGTAGCTTGATTTGACCCTAAGAGACTGATGGTTTGTAGCGTACCCTCACATAGCTAGACAGCCGTGACCGTATAGCGGGATGGTTGCCATTCCGTTATACGTAGCTGGCTGTGTACGTCGACCCCGTTCTTCAGTATTCTGGTTCTGGGGCGTGACAGTTTAAGTGGTGGCCCATGCAGGTCTTGTCAATCAAGAAATGTGAGGGTTTACCGGATAGATGTCTCAATCTGTACTCGCCTTTGATCTCCACTCGTAATTCTTATCTCCTTAGATTCCTGACTTGATAACATGCTTGCATCATTGTTCCATCCTGGTCCTTCCTTAATATCCCTGATGTCATTTGCTTTAGTGGCATCATTCCTGTTGATCAGCCAGAAGGAGCTCAGCCAGCAGCCCAGCAACAGCAAGAAGATCAAGATCAGTCCTCAGCAGCCGCCTCCCGAGCCATACCTCCTGGAGAACCAGTGCCCCCAGTCCAGCCAGTTCAGCCAGCAGGATCAGAGGATGGGGCCTTGATAGGGCTCATCCGTGAGTTGATTGCGTCTCAGGATCGTCGAGGTGATGCCTTGCAGCAAGCAGTACAAGAAGCTCTGAACAGAAGTGGTCCTCGAGGGAACAGTGCGGTCAACAATTTCAAGCGCCTGAACCCTCCCTTCTTCGACGGCAGCGAGGATGCTATTGCCGCAGATGCCTGGCTGCAGGACATTGAAGTGATCTTAGAGGCAGCCAGGACCCCTGAAGCAGAGAAGGTGGCGGTGGTGCGCCTGCAGTTACTGGATCTAGCCCGCAGCTGGTGGGCTATGCAAGCAGCGAGTTTGGGTACGCCTGTCATGTGGGCGGTATTCAGTGATATGTTCCAGACCCAGTACTTCGACGCAGTGGCTAGATATGACCTGCAGACTAGGTTTAGTAATCTCAGGCAGATGAGCAGGACGGTCGACGGATATGCGGTCGAGTTTTCAAGGTTGAGTCGGTTTGCTCCCACCTTGGTGGCAACCGAGCTAGACAGAGCATAGCGATTCCAGCAGGGGCTCCATTTGGAAATCATATTGGCAGTCGAGCAGTTCGAGCACACAACTTTTGATGTCGTCTTGCGAGCAACGAGGAGGCATGAGTACACTTCCCGAAGGATAACGGACCAGACCGGAGATCGGAAGCGGTCTCACGACCAGATGAACCAATCGTCAGCACCGGCCCCAGCAGCTAGGGCCTTGACCATTGGAGCTACGAGGACAGATTCGGTCACCTCCTTACAGCATTCTGCCCCGATCTATCCCCAGCAACGGAAGCAGAAGCAGTCTTCCGTAATGGGCTGCACTCATTGCGGGAAGCCAGGGCACGTTGTTTCTGAATGCCGTAGAGCACAGGGGTTATGCTTGGCTTGTGGAGCACCGGACCACATGATAGGATCTTGCCCGTTCAGAAACAGATCATCGTCGACAGTAACTAGTCCCTCGGTTATGGGACCAGCACCAGCACCAGAACCAGCTCCAGTTCACCAACCACAGCAGCTCCCGTTCCCGGGTCTATTGCCGACTCAGGCCCAGGCCTTCCAGCAACAGAGGCCTCAGCAGTTCGCCCTGGCCCAGGCCCAGATCCAGAATCGGCCGAGAGGTATATGTGTCCTCTCATCTTACTTTTCTACCGTCGTTATGAGGGCACATGTCATGTTCCATGTGTCCTAACTACAACGGTATATCCCGGACCCGAGCCATGTCCTAGATCATTCAAAAACGGTTATTGGTACCAACCTTTTTCGTATGAGGAGAGGCCCGTTGTCCCTGTTTGACCAAAGAGAGAGACCTCAAGCGCAAGACTATCAGTTAAGTCCATGTTGCTTGAGTTCATCGCTCCTTGGAGAGTCAAACGTGGGAGTGTGAGGATGATATCCGATCACGTTATCCCAATCGGTTTGGCTCGTGAGGTGTAATGTCTTCCTTATGCCTTGCACTTCGATTCCTTGCTTGCATGTATGATTGTATGATTGATTGGTAGCATAGATTGCTTGCGATAGTATAGCTGTCCCGACATCTCTAGCCTCTTGATTAAATTTCGAGGACGGAATTATTTTAAGGTGGGTAGGATGTAGTGACCCGAATTTCGTGATACGTATTTTATACGTGATCGTATTTCTGACCAGTATTTTTTTTATTTTTCTTGACCAGTTAAGTTGTGGTATATTTCATACTTAGCATTGTAGTTTAATTGTCATTTATCATTCCTGAATTAATTCCGATTAATGGAGCTTGGTTTTATTTGGATAGAGAAGGAATTGGTTTGGTTTATTATGCATTGGACCATCTTAGCTAACCTCCACCCTCAACCAACTTATCCTCCCCCATTAAAATCCCCACCTAACACTCTCTCCTCCTCATTATTTTCCCCCATTAATTCTTCTTCTTCTTCCTCCACACAACTCTCCAACCCATTAGGCAAGTGCACCTTGCCACCTCATGAGAACCACTTTTTATTTGTCCATTAGCTAGATTAGGCCATAGAGATCAACATTAGAACTTGACATTTTGTGATTTAGAGTTTCCATTGTTCTAGATCTAGGTTTTAACTATTTTCGGATTTATATAGTTTTGATCTATTTTGGTTGGATCTTTGTGGGTTTTGATGCTTCTATGTGGAAGAGAATTCAATTTTACTCAAGTTAGAACTTTGAAAATCTAGATTTGGCTTTGATTTGACAAAGATATGAAATTTGAATTTTTGGTGTTCTTGGTGTTCTTCTCGGTCTGGAGTAGCAGCCTGCAGCCTGCTCTTTAGCGCAGTGCTGGATTGCGCATCCCCCTCGGCCAGCGCTTTTTAGCGCAGCGCCGACCGCGCAGCTTGCCCCTTGGCGAACTGCGCTCAACCCGACTGCACATAGATTCCTGCGCAGTCTGACCATGCGCATTTCTGCTCCTGCGCAGTCCATACTCTGCGCAGTCTGCTCATGCGCAATCTGCTCCTGCGCAGTCCATACTCTGCGCAGTCTGCTCATGCGCAATCTGCTCCTGCGCAGTCCATACTCTGCGCAGTCAACTCTTGCGCAGCTCTTCCATGCGCAGTGCATACCCTGCGCAGCCCAACCCCTGACCCTCTTGCACAACCCACTTGTCTATGATGAATTTGTTTATTTCTTGAGCTTGGCTCTTCTATAGCCCTGTATATTGATATTTTTTAGATATTTTACGCCCGTTTTATATCCTACGCCTTTTGTCATGAACTTGATTTTTGTTAATATGTTGGAATGACTATTGTACATGGCACGGTATGGCAAGGAACTAGCATAACATGACAGTGGCCCGTCGTGGCGCACTCCTGACAAGTACCCTGACATGAATTATCTTGATAACTTGATAGTGGCCCGTGGCGGCGCACTCCTGACTTGACATGACTTGATAACTTAGCTTGACCTGTCTTAACACCATGGGTGTTCCTGCTTGCTTGCTTGTGCAATCCACTCGTCTTGTCTTGTATCATGTCTAGGACGTGACTCCCTGATTCCCACGGTCAGGGATTCATACTGAATCTGGCTAGGTTAATGACTAGATTGATCAATTAGTTCATAGAGAATTTCCCAGTTACCTGTTGCCCCTTTGGTCCCGGTCTTATATATATACATGGGATTTGTTGCTATCCGTCGAGATGAGCGCACTTCCAGCCCGCCGTCGAGCGTGGTACCTTAGGACACATGTATCTTACTACAGTGCGTCTGCTATATCATGCTATCTTTTCCTTTTCTTGCTGGGAGCATTCAGGTAGTAACAAACAGGTAACCGGACTTGGAATTCTCATTGCATCTTGTTAGTAATCAGGTCTGTGATAACCCTAGTTAGTTAAAGTAGTAAGCCGTAGTACTTGCTTGGCCGTGATTGATTGGATGGAGTCTAGTCCCTCTTGTCCTGTCCTGATCCTGTGCAAGGTCATGACATGACATGATTACTCGTGCTTTACCTTAATCATGTTTAATTGCAAGTCTTGAATTCACGTATTTTATCTTGCCGATAAATGGTGGAAGAAACCAAGTTCCGTTCAGACGAAGGGTTACAACTCCGGTCCTTGTTTGGTTTACGGGTTGTAACCTGGCTATCTGAATAGTCCCATGGTCATCTCATCGTATATCATCCTGTCATGTCTTTCCATATGTTCTGTCTTTTATCGATTCTGTACAAGATTTGTCTTTTATATCTAACTATCATGCCTTTTTCTTAAATTACTGTCTCTTATTATGTAATTATATTATTGTGTTGATTGCTGGCTTTTGTTCTTATTTCGTGGCCTCCTTTGTGGCACTTGCTCTTTCTGGGGTCTGACCCAGCTGGTTTTGTATGGCCAGATACCGGAGCAGCAGCAAAGGATCTACCTGCTTTCCAGCCCGATGGTGAACACTAGACGGAACCCGGGCAACGAGTGGGTTTTCTCTTTTTGTTTCTCCCAATGTATTGTTAACTGATATTTTTTGAGGCGTTTAGCTGACGAGCACTTGTTAGCTCGATACACTTTACTTTCTTTCTGCCTACGGGCTGTAATCATGATTGGCAACTCGAGGTTGATCATGTATGACTTAACTCTTGCTAGTCCTTATATTTTGTACGACTAGCTTCATGATCATCTGGATATGTAATGTTTGGGACGCCTTACAATTGTATATTTGGTGGTCTGATATCTTGTTACTATCATTACTTGTTGAGATTGAGACAGTAGCTTGATTGACCCTAAGAGACTGATGGTTTGTAGCGTACCCTCACATAGCTAGACAGCCGTGACCGTATAGCGGGATGGTTGCCGTTCCGTTATACGTAGCTGGCTGTGTACGTCCCCGTTCTTCAGTATTCTGGTTCTGGGGCATGACAGGTTTAAGGGGCTCATCCAACCGAAAATAAAACTAAAGCAGAGAAGTAAATTGCAGGAAATAAAATGCAGAAATAATTTACGAAAAATTAATTGCAGGAAATAAATTAACATAAGAATTAAAGAGCAGATAATTAATTAACAGAAACTTAATTAACATGAATTAAAGGAATTTAAATACAGGGTAATACATGATAAATACTAAATAAATACACATGAGTTGTACATGAATAAGACTACGCATTCTGGGAACGGGGAGTGACATCTCTACCCACCTTAGAAAAATTCCGTCCTCAGAATTTGAAATCCAAGCAGGATAGAAACATCGGGGCTAAACTAATCTAAGTACAAGCAATTCAATCAAGCAATCATTTTACAATGTCCATAGCAAGTAACATATCCATATTTAACAATCTACGTTATCTAGCAATTCTACCATAAAGGGTTAAGCATGAGGAATCAAGACAATCAAGGTACACAGAAAAAAGATATACCTTGTGAGTCAAACAGATGTGGATACCGTGATCGGATATCATCCTCACGTTCCCACGTTGACTCTCCCAAAGAGTGATGACCCCAAGCAACCCGGACAAGGTTAATTGTTCGGTTCTTGAGTATCTTCTCTCTTCGGTCCAAGATGGACACAGGCTGCTCCTCGTAAGACAGGTTGGTACCAACAACCAGTTCTGAATGATCGAGGATATGGCTGGGGTCCGATACATACCTTCGCAATTGAGATACATGAAACACGTCATGCACCTCTCGTAACGAAGGTGGAAGGGATAAACGATAAGCAACATCGCCTACCCTATCAAGAATAGCAAATGGGCCTACGTATCGCGGACTCAACTTCCTGCGAACGCCAAATCTAATAACCCCACGGGTAGGTGAGATCTGCAAGAACACGTGGTCCCCAACAGAAAACTCTAGCGGCCTACGATGCTGGTCCGCCCAATGACGATGCCGATCCTGTGCAACACGAAGTCGCTCTCTAATTCCCTTAATCACTTCAACCGTCTGAACAATCATTTCTGGGCCTAGCATCTTCCTTTCCCCGATATCATCCCATGCTAGTGGCGATCTACACTTCTTACCATATAGTGCCTCAAATGGTGCCATCTGGATACTGGCTTGATAACTGTTGTTGTATGAGAACTCGATCAAGTGAAGGTGACTCTCCCAAGATCCTCCAAAATCTAGAGTGCAAGCTCGCAACATGTCTTCTAAAGTCTGAATCGTCCTTTCTGATTGCCCGCCGTCTGCGGATGGTAAGCCGTGCTAAATCTTAACTTGGTACCCAGACTATGATGTAAGCTCTTCCAAAAATGCGATGTAAAGCGGGTATCCCGATCCGACACAATACTGACAGGAACTCCATGCTGCCTGACTATCTGTTGCATATACAACTCTGCCAACTTTTCTGTAGATTGCCCTACTCTGAAAGGAAGAAAATGTGCTACCTTCGTAAGTCGGTCCACTATCACCCAAATAGCGTCCTTACCACTTGGCGATCTCGGTAAATCGGTCACAAAGTCCATAATGTGTTCCCATTTCTATTCTGGAATAGGAAGCGGTTGCAATAATCCAGCTGGCCTCTGCTGTTCTGCCTTCACTTGCTGACATACCAAGCAACGGGAAACGAATCTAGCTATCTCTCTTCATTCCATTCCACCAGAAGTGCTGCTTGATATCTTGGTACATCTTGGTCCCTCCGGATGTATAGAATACTGGGAACTGTGAGCTTCTGCCATAACTTCCTGTCTGATATCCCCACTGGGCACACATAGACGTGATCCAAATCTAAGTATACCATCTTCATGAATTCTCATCTCCTTCCTGAGTCCTGACTCACATTCTGTCCTAAGCTTCTGAATCCTTGGGTCTTGTGCCTGAGCTGCCTTGATCCTATCTACCAAGTCAGATTGAACTTGTAGACTAGTTAGAACTCCTACATCACTAGAAAATATAACTTCGATGCCCATCTCCTGAAGGTCTTCTAAGATATGCTTCTGCGTTGTCAACATAAATGCGCCGCCTCTTCTGCTAAGAGCGTCTGCTACCACATTAGCCTTGTCTGGATGATACTGAAGCTCCACATCATAATCCTTGATCAACTCCAACCATTCTCTGCCTCATGTTCAGTTCCTTCTGAGTAAAGATGTACTTCAGACTTTTGTGGTCTGTGTACATTTCCACTCGGTCACCATATAAGTAATGTCTCCATAGCTTTAGAGCAAATACTACTGCCGCTAACTCCAAATCATGAGTTGGGTAATTCTTCTCGTGGTCCCGAAGCTGCCTAGATGCATATGCTATCACCTTCCCATGTTGCATAAGGACACATCCAAGTCCTTTACCTGACGCATCACAATATAATGTAAAACCTCCGGGTCCAACTGGCAATGTAAGAATAGGCGCTGATATCAACTTCTGCTTCAAAGTCTCGAATGATGCCTGACATTCTGCCGACCAAACGAATGGTACATCCTTCCGGGTCAAGCGGGTCATGGGTGCTGAAAGCCTTGCAAAGTCTGACACAAACCTTCTGTAATATCCTGCCAATCCTAGAAAACTCCGTACATCAGCCACGGTCTTGGGTACTGGCCAACTCTCTACGGCTTCTTCCTTTTTGGGATCCACTGCTACTCCAGCTCCTGATACAATATGACCCAAAAATGAAATATGATCCGTCCAGAATTCACACTTGCTGAGCTTGGCATACAACTGGTTCTCTCTTAGAACCTGCAACACTTTCCTGAGGTGGTCTTCATGCTCCTCTTCACTAGCAGAATATACGAGTATGTCATCAAGAAAGACAACGACAAACTGATCTAAGTATGGCATAAAGATGCGGTTCATCAAATCCATGAAGATAGCTGGAGCATTGGTCAAACCAAACGGCATTACTAAAAACTCATAATGCCCATACTTTGACCTGAATGCTATCTTGGGGATATCCTCCTTCC
Organism: Iris pallida; assembly: GCA_029216955.1. NCBI lineage: Eukaryota > Viridiplantae > Streptophyta > Magnoliopsida > Asparagales > Iridaceae > Iris > Iris pallida. Next base: position 36,267 of record JANAVB010024948.1, read on the forward strand.
GAACCCTCACCTGATGATACCCTGAACGAAGATCTATCTTGGAGAAAACTCTAGCCTTGCTCAACTGATCAAATAAGTCGTCGATCCTGGGTAATGGGTACTTGCTTTATTGTTGCCGCGTTAAGCTTCCTGTAATCGATGCACAATCTGGATGATCCATCCTTCTTCCCCACAAGTACCACTGGTGCTGCCCATGGCGATATGCTTGCTTGGATGAACTTCTTCTCCTTCAATTCCTCTATATGCTGATAAACCTTGGCCTGTTCCGAATCCGCCATTCTGTAAACTCGATCTGATATCGGTTTAGTTCCAGGTGTCAATTCTATACTGAACTCAATATCTTTAACTGGTGGCAGACCGGGAAGTTCTTCGGAAATACGTCTAGAAATTCTTTAACTACCTTCGGAACTGAAACTTCTTCCATTGCTGTTACTACTCCATGCTCTTGCTGAATTGCCTCTGATCTGACTAGGGTGAACCTCTTCATGCCTGGAATATCAAAAGATACACTCCCACTACGACAATCTATTGTCGCATGACTGTCTTTCAGCCAGTCCATGCCTAAGATAACGTCGAAATTTCTAACATGAAATTCTATCAACCGGGCGGGTAAAGGATGCCCGCACACTACAACACTACATGCTAAACTAACTCTACTAACTCCCACGAGCCCATTACCAGTGAGTATATTCAACCTCCCTGGCAATGCCTCGAACTCCACTCCTAGTCGTGTCGCAAATTATGCAGATATAAATGAATGGGATGCTCCCGAATCAAACAATGCTACTGCGGGATATGAGGCGACGAGAATGTTACCTGCCACAACATCTCCCGATGCTAATGCCTCCAAGGACAGTGTGAATGCTTGCCCTCGACCTCCTTGCTGGTTCCTATGCTGTGGCCTAGCCTGTGCTGCTGCTGGCCCCTGCCTTGATGATGCTGGGTGGTCTATGGTGTGTGCTGCATCGGCAACCCCTGCTGCCGAAACATCTGAGCCTGTGATACTAATGGACGCTGCGCCAACGGCCTCACTGCCAATGGTCCTCGATACTGCCCTGCCCCTGGTGCTGGCAGAGCAGAAAACTGCTGTCCTGGTCCTCCTGACCTCGAATTCATGGGACATGTGGTAACCCGATGATTGGGTTTCCACATATCAGACACAGTCCATTCAATGTCCGACACACATCTCTAGTGTGTCCCATCTTCCCACAATAAGTGCAGCCCACCGGGGGTTGCTGGTTCTTCCTCTGTTGCTGTTGCTGCTGCCTGGGTGGGGGTGCTGGCCCTCGCATCGCCACATCGTGGATACGAATGCCAGGGGATGGTGCTGTTGTTCGGGGCGCTGCTCCCCTCCTCCTTCAATCTGACTGTGGGATCTTTCTGACCCCCAGTCCTTACTGCAAGCCTCTGAATGGTGATCTCATGCCTTCGAGTCGCCGTCAATATCTCAAAAGTCTGGTAATTGTGCCCCTCTATCAATTGCAAGAGCTCAAGATGAAACCCTTGCTGGAACCTCATCGCCCTCTGGCGTTCCGTTGCTACCATCTCTGGGGCAAACCTACTCAATCTGCAGAACTCCGCTGCATAAGCATCTACCGTCTTGCCAGCCTGCCTGAGGCTGATAAACTTCTGTTGTAGCTCAAACTGTGCCACAACTCCATAGTACTTCGTCTTGAACCTTGCAGTAAAATCGTCCCAAGCAACAGGACGTCTGATGCCTACTTCCTCTGATTCCCACCAATCACGTGCGAGATCCTGAAGTAACAACTTCACTAGATCCACACGTTCTTCTGCCGGCACCTTAGCGGCTGTCAGAATAGCCTCAATATCCTTAAGCCATGCATCTGCTGAGATGGCATCCTCCGTCCCCTCGAAACGGCGGGGGTTGTACTTGCAAAACCGGGCTGACGCTCCTGAATCTGTCTTCGCCCTCTTTCCAATGCCGTCTGTAATCCTTGGTTGAGTAGTACATTCTGCTCTTGCAACTGAGTGTGCATGCGCTGCTGGGCCAACATCTGATGTTGCTAAGTAGCCATCATTCCTCTCATGATCTCCAGAAGGGCTGGTGTGTCCACTTGGGTAGGTAGAACTGTCGGTGGGGGTGGAATGTCCGGATACTGCGACCCAGCTGCTGGTTCCACTATCACTTCTTCTAGAATAGCCTCATGAAGTGGTTCTGACCCTTGTTGCTGACCAATCTGGTCAGGTTGTCCATGTTGCTGTCCATGTTGTTGCTGCCCAGCTCTGACAGATACGGACGAGGTGCCCCTAAGAAAAGGGACAAGAGAACAATCAAACGACCGGACATGAAGGATCAATGAAGTCAAAGGATACCAGAATGTTAAGCAAGGGTTGAAAACAACGAATCATGAGATCAAGGGAGAACACATGTGATTGAGACATCCTATAAATCAAAACACCCCACAAGTCTGAAATCAGACCTGCATGGGCCACCACTAAAACCTTGTCACGCCCCAGAACCAGAATACTGGAGAGCGGGGGAGTGACTCAGCCAGCTACGTATACGGGTAGATGAATACCGTATAATACGATCAATGCTTTCTAACCAGACGAGGGGGTGCATACTACATAAATGTCTTACTATGGTCATTTCACATCTATTGTCTCAATCATTCAAACAAGAAACAGAAATATAGAACATGTAAGGTAAAGCAGTAAGGCGTCCCAAATGCTCAGTCAAAATGTTCTTGAGATCTGGCTTTACAAAATACAGCCAGATGATGTAGTAAGTATACACAATTGTTATCAGCTGCAGTCTGACTTTAATTACAATTATGTAAAAGTAAGTACAAGAATCCGACTAACATGTCGGTGCCAAACGGCCAAGTATGAAGTAAGTGACAAAACGAGCGGGGAAGTAAGAAACCCACTCGAGTCCTCCTGCGATCATCCCTCTAGTGTTGACCATCTTGGAGGTAGAAGTAAGCTGGATCCTCGGGGACCGGCTCTAAATCTGGCCATGCAAAACCAGAGAGGTTAGACCTCTAATAACAAGTACCACAAGGAAGCACGACATGAGAACTAAAACCAGTAAGTAAGAGAATATAATAATAGATCTCTGCTTTCCACTAGGATTCACATCACATCACGACACTTCGACCCAACCTCCAACCAAACAAGGACAGAAGTTGGCCCGTCATGTCCTGACATTCTGATCATCCCAGTTAGGTAATAGAGTAGTACAGTACACAAAAAATCATCTTGAACGGCCAATCAACTCCTACGGCTTGCTATTGTGAGTCCCAAGTTATCCTGGAATTATGCAATTAGGGATTCCTCAGTTCTTACTATGTGCAAGCAAGGCTAGTCTATCCAGTCGATCAATTGGCCCATGCATGAATTAGACGAGTCCTAGCAGGACGTCCGTCAATATACAATATACAATAAAAATAAAGCAGATACTGTTCCCTGCCCGTGTGGCAGATTTACAGTATCTGTGGGAACCAGCCGGCCCGTCGGGTACTACTCGTCCCAAGGGGGCTGCCATGTAAGAATTCGGGAATCCATTCTCTCCATGCAATCATTATTTTATTTAACTTAATAGTCTCTACGTTGAGTGAAATCCCATGCCGTGGATCATGGTCATTCAAATGAGTACTTTCGTACAGGATACGGTATGCACAACTCTACAACGATACCAGTGCGGTTAGGTTGCAGGTCTTACATAGCGTAATGCAACAATCAAATCTATCCACGGTAATCATGCCTTGACCATAAAGTACACATGTCTTTTGTAGAAAAATAACTAAATAAATAAATAAATAGATTGAAGCCTGCATGTGCATGTATGTCAATATTCGGGATCAGCCAGTCGAGTACAATAGTTCATAACAGGAACGTGTCTCATTCATTTCATTCAATAAGACGACTAGCCAGTCTCTTAGTTCCAATTAGGAACGCATGATCAATTTAGTCAAGATCACAATCATTATCAATGGTGGCAAGGCATGAAAGTCAACTAGCATTCAGGGGGGTTGAGTCTACAACTCTCAGGGTTTAATTCTAGTCAATCCGGGTATCTATAACTCAATTCATGACACATGGTACATCCCACGTAACAATCTATAATTAACAGAAATATCAACATATCATGATTATATCAAGTTTATGCAAAAAGGCGTAAGGATATAAAATGGACGTTAAACATCTAATAAGATATCAATATACAGGGCTATAAAAGATCCGGACAAGGAAAATGAAACCAAACTGACATGCTGACATAAGACCAAGTCAGCCAAAGGCCATACGCTCAGGGCAAGAGTCATACGCTTAGGTCAGGCTACGCTCAGGAAGGCAGCGTATGGACTCCATACGACTCCTTGACACTCAAGTGAGCGTATGCAAGTCATACGCTCCAAAAGGCAGCGTATGAGCTCCATACGACTCCTCACCAATCAAGTCAGCGTATGCAAGTCATACGCTCCCAAAGGCGCGTATGGACTTCATACGACTCCTGACCAAACAAGTCAGCGTATGCAAGTCATACGCTCCAAAAAGGCAGCGTATGAACTCCATACGACTCCTGACCAATCAAGTCAGCGTATACAAGTCATACGCTCCCAAAAGGCAGCGTATGAACTCCATACGACTCCTGACCAATCAAGTCAGCGTATGCAAGTCATACGCTCCCAAAAGGCAGCGTATGAACTCCATACGATATACACTTCCAAAAGGTAGCGTATGCAGACACACGCTTCCTAAAAAGGCAGCGTATGGACTCCATACTGCGCTGCGCTAAAGAGCGCGCACAGCTCAGTGACGCAAGCTAAAAAGCTAGCGTACACTGCTCACTGTCTTCTCCAAACAGCAAGAACTCCATGGTTGCACTCCAAAGCTTCAAAAGTCCATAACTTGGTCAAAATAAGTCCGAATCCAACTTTCCAAAGGTCAAAATTGGGTAGGATGAACTGCTCTACGACATGGAACCATCAAATCTTGAGAACAAAGGAGTTTGCTAGATCAAAACCCATAGACAACCGAAAATACAATAGCTTAGATCTACAGAAATGAACCAATTGAAATCAAAAATACTAAGCACTAAACTCTCTTAGAATCATGAGAGGAAGAATATTGAACCAAAATATGGTCCTCATGTAGAGCAAGATGTACTTGCCTAGTTGGTAGGTGGAGAGAGTAATGAAAGGAAGAAGAAGAAGTAATGGTGAAGAAGGAGTGAATGAGGAGAGAGAAGGGAGAGGGTAACTTTAAGTAGCAAAGGGGTGGTAGGTGGGAGTTGGGCCGAGTTCTTAATGGGTCGGGTTTAAGGGGCTCATCCAACCGAAAATAAAACTAAAGCAGAGAAGTAAATTGCAGGAAATAAATACAGAAATAATTTACGAAAAATTAATTGCGAAATAAATTAACATAAGAATTAAAGAGCATATAATTAATTAACAGAAACTTAATTAACATGAATTAAAGGAATTTAAATACAGGATAATACATGATAAATTCTAAAATAAATACACATGAGTTGTACATGAATAAGACTACGCATTCTGGGAACGGGGAGTGACATCGGCGGTGGCAGGCGGCCTTGGGGATTTGGGGAAAAATTAAAAAAAAAACTTCAGGAGAAAGATGAAGAAGAAGCCAAGGTGGATCTACCAGTCAACCGCCTCCTTCACCACGCCCGGCACCTCCGCCAACGGTTGTAGCAGTCGACGTTAAGCCCGACCGCCGTTGAGGCGACCACGCCTTTGCTCCTCCTGGCTTGGCTGGAGAAGACGCAGTTGTAGCGAAAGACGCAGAGACCCGACCCACGGCGTCTCGCGCTGGAGGGGGCCAGATTCGCCCCGAGAAGGAGCAGGTGCTCCGGCCCATGAGAGGGAGGGAGAGATAATATTGGGACCGAATAGAAAAAAATAGAAAAAGGGAGAAGAGAGAGAGTATAATAGTAGAAATAATATTAATAATAAGTAGTAGTTAATTAGCTATTAAGTAATGTATGTATTAGATGATAATGTAATGTATTAATTAATTAGCATAGTTTTTTTCGTTGGATTAAAGATCGGCAGCTGATCCGTCCTTTCTCCTCTGCCGTGGTTCATGCATTCTTCCTTCCACTTACGTCGAATCGACGTTCCAAGGCCGCCAAGAGCGGAAGGCGACCGTTAGGTCGCCCACTCCGCGGTTCTTTTTCATTTCTAATAGATAGTTCGTTATTCTTTAAATATTTTGTAATTAAATTTGAGTTGATAAATTTGTAATTCTTAATTAAGTTAATAATTAGTTATCTTAATTTATCAAAGTAATTATTTAATTTATTAAATTATTATGTGAATTAATTATACTTTTTCAATTTTTATTTTTTATCTCAACCAACACATTTGTCTGATTTTTTACTTCCCACTTCTCACTTCCTATCTCAACCAAACACCTTTGTCCCCTACTAGGGGGACAAGAAAGTGCATGAATTCATATCATTCTTTTTGGAAGTCCAAATCCAAATCCAAATTCACTTTCTATTTACCAAACAGCCCCTAAATTGTGAAACTTTCTAGGTCTAAATAATATTTACAAGACTTACGTTATTCCAAAATGTGTTTCAAATCTTAACTATCTGACCTCTTCAAATTAATTTTTTTCCTTATATGGTATACATATTCGCAAGTATCAAATATAAAATAGTAAAAAAATTAGGTATTTGGCTATTCGGTTAATTATCAATTATTTCAAGTTAAAAATTATAATTGACTAGACTTATTTAAAAAATAAAAATTTATAATTGAAACGACCATTATTATAAGGGAACCAACCGAACATTGATTTGATTGGTTCACTTGATTAACCATACTTTCAGTTACTTTTTATTTTTATTATAGCACAGTTATTGTTGACGTGTAATTCGTTAAATAAATAATATATCCTAATATTACTATTGGATATAAACATGAAAAGAACCATCAGGGCTTGTTTGGTTGGAGGATTTTACTATTTGAATTTGGATTTGGAAATCCTCCAAATCCAAATCATAGATTTTACTATTCAAATCCAACTCCAAATCCAACTCCAACCAAACATAGGATTTGATTTTATGATTAATAATTAATAATTAACGATTAATAATTAATAATTAATAACTATAAATTAAATAATTAATAATTAACGATTAATAATAGTAATTATAAATTAATTAATAATTAATAATAATTAATAATTAATAAATTAATAATTAACGATTATAATTTAATAATTAATAATTAACGATAAATTAATAATTAATAATTAAGTAAAAATAATTAAGTAATAATTAATTAACGATTATAATTAAGTAATTATAATTAATAATTAAATAATTAACGATTAATAATTAACGATATTAATTAACGATTATAAATTAATAATTAATAATTAATAATTTATAATTTATAATTATAATTAATAATTAAGTAATAAATTAATAATTAAGTAATTATAAATTAATAATTAATAATTAACGATTAAAACTATAAATTAAATATTTTAAAAATAGTAATTATAAATTAATATATTATTATGATTAGTAAATTATTAATTAAATTATTACAAAATATGATTCTAATTGTGATTAAAATATTATTAATTAAGATTAAATAAAATAGTTATTAATAAATTATTAATTAATTATAATAATATACTATAATTATTATATGATTACAACAAAATTAACTAATTAACTAATTAACTATTTTTTAATTAATAATACTAAACATAGGATATGATTATTAATTATATTTAATAATACTAATAAATTATTAATTATATTAATAATAAATAATAATACTAGTAAATTATGTTTATTAACTAAATAATAAAATATTATTAATTAATATTATAATAATACTAATTAATAATTAATAATTAAGTAATTTTAAATTAATAATTAATAATTAACGATTATTTAACTATAAATTAAATATTTTAAAATAGTAATTATAAATTAATATTATTATGATTAGTAAATTATTAAATTAAGTTTTTATAAAATATGATTATAATTGTGATTAAAATATTATTAATTAAGATTATAATAAAATAGTTATTAATAATTATTAATTAATATTATAATAATACTAATAAATTATTAATATGATTACAACAAAATTAACTAATTAACTAATTAACTAATTTTTTAATTATAAATATTTTTAACGAAATTATTAAAGATTAACTAATTTTTATTTACTAATTTTTAACAAAATTATTAAATAATAATATTTTAACGAAATTATTAAAGAATAATTATTATCTTCCTCCAAAATCCAACCAAATCCAAGTTTTGGATTTGTTATACTTTCCATATCCAAATACATCTCCAACCAAACATAGGATTCCATGGATTGTCTCCAAATCCAAAAATCCAAATCCCACCTCCAAATACGGTTTACCAAACGGACCCTCATTGATAAGAGCATCTCCAATCCTATTGTCTTGTTTTGTGTTGTGAATCCTATGTGGCATGAGGGACAAGATATAGGTGGCAAGATTATATTCACAAATGACAATGGGTTTAAAAAGTCATCTCCAATACAAAGTATTGAGAAGACAATACAAATAATTTTTACAACTTCCAAGACAACTTTTACTCTTCTACTTCTTTTTATAAATATTTTATTTACAAATGATGATGTGGACATAAAGACATTGTGAAGTGCATTGTCTAGATCTAGACAACCAACTTCACATTGCCTTTGCCATGTCTTGCCATGTCAACTCCACACTTTATTTCACATTTGCATTGGAGAAGTACTTTTGGAAAAAATGGTTGTCATTCCTATGTGGCAACCATTTTTTTCAAACTCACAATAGGGTTGGAGATGCTCTAACAAAATCTCAAACAAATTAACTACTAGGTTATTTTGCAAACGGAGTAACTTATAGATTTCAAAACACAAGCAACGAATGGTAAGATCACCAATATACAAAAATTTCATACAAAAAATTGACTACAAACACCATGACGGCCCTCCATCTCCCACCAAACATATGTTTTCATCCTTTTATGTCGCATTTTGAGGGAATACATAAGAAAATACTAGTCATAACCCGTGCCCATAGGGCATGGTTCATTTAAGGTATTTTCCCTCAAAATCTTGGACCCCCAATTTTAAACGAACAATAATAATTTTGAGGCCCCCATCAAAATATTAAATCCCAACCACTGCTGGATGGAAATTTCTTTGGATTTCCCATAAAACCCCACTCTCAATAATGCTCATCCAAAACCATTATGAGGCCCCCATCAAAATATTAAATCCCAACCATCAAAATATTAAATCTCCATCTTTGGATTCCCCATAAAACCCCACTCCCAATAATGCTCTTCCCCATAAAACCCCACTCCTAATAATGCTCTTCCCCATAAACCCCACAACCGTTGATTCACCAAGATTAAATTCCAACCACTCTTTATCTTGGCACAGTCAGTCCTAGGATTCAAAAACCTTTGTGTTTTGTATAATAGATATTACATAGTAGGGGGACATCAAATTTTGCAACTATATGTCTAACTTCATTAGGATTTATCTACATGGAATAACTTTTGTATAGTTGTTCAAAATTATAAACGTTTATAATTTTATCATATATGGATTGTTATCAAGAAGGACGTGTAGCCTATCAATTTTTTTTCTTTTCGAGACAAGGGATTGTTCATTGTTTGATTGAGAGAATAAATCGAAAACATTAAAAAGTATATGAATTGTCCAAATTAAATTATATTATTTATTTTCTCTTGTTGGGTTAGGAGAACTCAAAAATAGCAAATATCTAGACATAGATTTTGTCAAGGGAGAAGGGGAAAAAAAAACTATCTAAAACTTTCTCAATTTTTGTCATCCATTACTATAAGTTGGAACGTACTAAAGTTGATGAGACGTGAATAATTAGGATTTCAAAACGGTTTCCAAGTTCTACAACACCGATGATCTAAAATAAAAAAGGAAGAATCTGGGAACTAAAAAAATAAAAGAAGAAATAAGTTCAAACGTTATTTCTAATTTATGTAAATAAATTATCCTTCAAACCAATTTGAAGAATTATAACTTGGGAACGTGAATGTTTAACATTTGCTCAAACGTCCATTTTGGGTACTTTTTGGTCCGTTCCAAATGGAGAACATGTGCTCAAAATATTATATTTGGGACAGCTCTTGGAAACTAGTTTATTTTTAGACAACTTTTGAAGAGACCAATAGTTGCTTTCAAAAATCGTTTCGATATATGTATTGGAAAACATTTTATAAGTACTAGAAAATACATGTGCGTTGCACGTTAAACCAAAATTTCTTTTTCTAATCTATAAAAATAATAATTAAATATTTAAATTTAAATTAAAAATTATTGTATATATATTTATATTTGAATTAAAATTTATAAAAAAATAATTAAATTATAATTATAATTTGTTATGGATAATATTTTTATGGTATTGTTGAAAAATACTTCAAATATTTAAATATATTTGAATTAAGATTTATTAAACAATTAAAATTTTATGATATTTTTTCTTTAAATTTAGTGTCTAAACAGTTTTAAATGTAGTTTTTAAATAGATATTTGTACGGATTAAAGAGAGAAAGTTAGTTTTATTCGTAACTTTTTTTAAGAAGCCATGGACGATGAAGTTAATTTTATCTTCCGTGATTTTAAAAATAAATGGTTCATGATATTCATACTGCTTAGACGGCTCACTTTTGAGCCGTTTTGAAGCCTCTTTATATAATAGTAGATTTAACCCACCAACTAGGCCCAAACAGTATATGGGCTGCAACAAATTTACGGACTTGGGCCCATGCAGGCCTATTTCCACCCGCGTCCCCAATCTAACGGCAACATGTCCAATCCCTTCCCCTCCCCCATAAAACCCTAACAAATATCCGTCTCCCACCTCTCTTCCTCTGAAACCCTAACTCCCAATCGAAACGCTAACCCTAGAAAAAGAATGTCTTCCAATAGTGGCTCCTCCTTCACACACGATTCCCTCCTCCTCCAAACCCTAATGAGCCGCCTACAGCTCCCCCCCCGTACCTCGACACCAACTCCTTCCTCTCCCAGAGCCTCGACGACTTCATCCTCCCCACCTCCGACGAAGACGAAGAAGAACAGAACGACATCGGCGAGGAGGAGGAGGACGACGACGACGGAGAGCCCGGCGACGATAAGAAGCAGAGAAAGCTCATATACAGAGAAGAAGCCAAGCTGGAGAAGGAGATCATCAAGATCGTCCACTCCGGCAAGGGGCACGAGACCCTAAGGGCGAATTCGGGGCAGTCGGTCTCGATCGGGGACCACAACATCTGCGTCGGCGTGCACGAGGACGAGAGCGGGTCGGAGTACCGGGTCTGGGAGTGGCACGGGCACATCATGCTCTTCGACGAGGTCGACGGGTACTCAGCGGAGTATATTTACGGGAATTACTTCGAGAGGCTGACGGAGAAGAAGGTGGCGGCGAAGGAGGAGAGGTGGAGGGAAGAAGAAGAAGAGGAGGAGGAGAGTAAGGTGAAGGGGGAAGGGAGTTATGGACTTAGAGATTTAATTGAGGGTTTGAGTGGTTCTGTCGGTGGAATCGGAGGGAGAGTTGTTCATCGGAATTCCCTGAACGCCGCGAAGTGATCGGTACTTTTGTCCTCCTGATGTTTGTTTTTCAATAAAAAGTTGGCTCCTTATCGGAATTTGGAAGTTGGTTTAGATTTTGAAACCATTCAAAGATCACAAACTGATAAGGACAATGTGCTATACTCGAATTGCGTACTCTTTCGATAAATTATGTAACTTACATGGTTTTAGTGGTGACTTTATTAGAGTAGGATGAACATAATCTGTGACTTTACTGGAATAGGGCGCATATTATTATATGTGTGTTATGACTTTGGTAAATGACATAATTTCATAGAACTACTTTGAGTCTAGGCATTGATGTCGCTTATTGGTTTTCATCTTGTAGAAAAGTCTTGCTATAATTTCACACAAAGATGGTCTTCTCTATGCTGTTCTATGGAAATGGCAATACCATGTTATATTATTCTCGAATGTCATTGCGGATGTTAGCAATTGTTAATGGATGATAATACACTTCACATATGGATGGTAATACTTCACATGATGCTGTCGTTCCTTGGCAAGACTCTGATTACACTTCGAAAACTAACGTTTCTTGTCGGCTCATCAAATATACAAGTACTTGAAATTGTTTGCATGGTGTACATCATTGTGTCACGTAGGATAGATAGATAGAGAGAGAGAGAGAGAGAGAGAGAGAGAGAGAGAAAGCTCACGTTTTTTCAGGTGTTCACTAACCCTATTTGACTTAACCTGGCGTTTGCAACATGCACAATCTGTGTTCACTCTCTGCAACTTTATTGCCGTAAGCCATTCAAAGTCAAGAAAGCAATTAATAAAGCTATTGCTAACACATTTCTGATAGTCGACCATGAGACAATTGCTCAAAAAAGTTGTTTCATGTTCGTCAACTCGAATTCTCTATATAGTCTGGGGCATTCTAGTATAGGGTGCACAAGAACCAGAAGATTTATTAACTGACGGGCTGATTGTAATTCAACATTCTGATTGTCGATGTTCAGGGAGAACACACACACATACATGAAGGCGTACATACATAAAAAGACGGTAAGTAGTCTCTGCCCACACACACTGGTATACTATGTGTTTCAGCTTGAAAGGGGTTGATGCAAACTTTGCCTTCTTTTATTATGATGTTGCTAAGTGACGGCGAACCAGTTGTGTATTCTGATATTTTCAGACATAAGATTACCAATTGTTGGTTCTTACGCGCTAAGGAGTCAGTTTCCAAATAAGGCGATATAGGATAATTATCCATTATTCACCAGTTACAAGTATGGGTGGGATGAATGTTGGAAGCCAATTATATCAAACTAGAGTTGCAAACATTTTCCTGGATGTCAGTCTCAAGAATTTGTATTTGAAGGTCCTAATACCTTTCTTTAGGCAACATCTAACATATTCATCCTTCTTGATCCTGTGTGTTATTCTCCTTCAAGGTCTGTGATATAGATAGGCAATTAGACCCTCCATTAATCTCTCCTAATTCTTTCCCTATTTTTTGAACAAATGCCGCTAACAACAAATTATTGGGTGATATAGATAGGCAATTGACCCCCTTCATAGTTTTTTTTTTTGTTGCAAATTGTGATGTGTCCTCTAGGAGCCTTCAAATTCCAAACTATAGATTTTATTTATTATTTTTGCCCCTCCCCTCTTGTCCATGTCATGTTTTTTATTTTCTTATTTCCAGTAGTGGCTACTTCTTGTTTCTTGAAGTAACTTTTCATTTATGTAGCTTTTCCCTTTTTTACCACACTTTTTTACGCTCTCCTTTGTGTGAGTTCAGTTCATCCACCACACACAACCGATCTAAAATTATATTCTCGGCAGGATGCTTTCATGACGAAATCTTAATATACAGTGTTTTCATGTTGGACTTGTCATTCAGCTGCTCGAATGGCTTTTGCTTAACTTGTATTTTTCCCTTTCATTGCTTACCTTGTTATTGGTATGGTGCACTGTCAAGAGAAGTTGATTTTTTCTTTTCTTTTCTAGAATGAAAATTTCTATTATCTTAATATATATGGTGTGTGAGTGAACCAATATTGGTTCATCTGTCTGAACTCTGAAGTTAGTAATTGTTGATTACTATGTCTCTTACAATATATTTTTATTTGAGTATGAGAAACTGTATTTGTATAGTGGATACATTATCTTATCGAGCTGTGAATTGACAATTGTGTCTGATAGGATCTCTAATTCCTTTGATCTTTTCTTTTGTACTGCTGGAATGCTTTGGTTGTACAATTTGCATGGATAATTTTTTCTACTACCATGACTTAGTG
>JANAVB010024949.1:0-2500 GCA_029216955.1 Iris pallida
ATTCAGGTGCACCCCGGAACTTGTGAGGGGAGGCCGTCCTATCTGCTTGTTTTGTTCAGAACATGATACCTTATAAAGCAACTGGCAAGACACCCTATGAGTTATGGAAAGGCTATACGCCTAACCTAAAATATTTCAGAATGTGGGGGTGCCTCGCCAAAGTTATGTTAGTAGGACCTAAAAAGACAAAATTAGGTTCTAGAACTGTTGATTGTGCGTTCATTGGTTATGCTAATAATAGTGCTGCTTATAGATTTTTGGTTGTTAAAAGTGACTCTGACCAGGTTACTGTCAATACGACTTTGGAAACTAAAAATGCTGATTTCTTCGAAACAATTTTTCCTTGGAAGACTAGTCTCAAAAGAACTGTTAACCATACTGAACGTATCTCTGAGACTCCTGAAAATTTAAAATTTGAATTGAGAATGAGTAAAAGAGCAAAGATATCCACCAATTTTGGTGATAATTTTCACATGTTTCTTGTGGATGATGATCCGCTAACCTATGATAATGTTATGCATTCTAGAGACGCACCTTTCTGGACGGAAGCAATCAACAGTGAGTTAACCACAATTATGTCTAATCATACTTGGGAAGTTATTGATTTACCTCATGGTGCTAGAGCTACAGATTACAAATGGATCTTTAAGAAGAAACTAAGAGCAGATGGCTCTATTGAGAAATACAAGGCACCTAAACAATGGCATGAGAAATTTGATTCTGTGATGGTGTCTAATGGATACCTGATCAATGATGCAGACAAATGCGTATACTATAAGTCTTTTAATAATTCTTATATTATGCTTTCTCTATGTGGATGACATGCTTATTTTTGGACCTAACCTTGATATTATAAATGAGACCAAAAGATTTTTAGCTTCAAACTTTGATATGAAAGATGTTGGTGAAGCTGATGTAATCTTAGGTATTAAAATTGTGAAGACAAAAGATAGTCTTATATTGTGTCAAGAACACTATTTTGAGAAGTTTTTGAAAAGATTTAGATACTATGACTTAAAAGGGTGTCGACGCCATATGATGCTAATATCCATCTTAAGAAAAGCAAAGGACATAGTATCTCTCAGAAAGAATATGCCCAAATTATTAGTAGCTTAATGTACTTGATGAACTGCACGAGGCCTGACATAGCTTATGCAGTTGGCATACTGAGCAGATATACTCAGAGTCCTAGTAAGGAACACTGGATTGCCATTGAGAGATTAGCCAAGTACTTAAAAGGTACCATTAATCATGGGATATCTTTCAAAGGGTCCCCACCTGTGCTAGAGAGTTATTGTGATGCTAACTAGATCTCAGATTCAGATGAGATCAAATCCACTAGTGGCTATGTGTTTACCCTTGGTGGGGGTGTAGTGTCTTGGAAATCTACCAAGCAAACATGTATAGCTCGTTCAACCATGGAGTCCGAGCTAATCGCCTTAGAGAAGGCATGTTCTGAGGTTGAGTGGCTTAGAAACCTCTTGGCGAATCTTCCCATTAGTGTAAATGCTCCTCCTCCTGTGCCTATGCATTATGGTTGTTAGACTGCTATCGCAATGGCAAAGAGCAAGATTTACAATGGGAAAAGTAGACATACGTCTAAGACATACAGTGATAAAACAGCTGTTAAAATATGGAGTTATATCCTTAGATTATGTGAGGTCAGAGTTGAATTTGGCCGATCCTCTGACCAAACCACTTAATAGGAGGCAAGTTGAAGATACATCGAGGGGAATGGGACTTATGCCTAAAACAGAAGACAAGAGTGATGGTAACCCCACCTATTTGATTGGTGATCCCATGACTTAGGTTCATAGGGGTAAGAACAAGTCACTGGTTGTCTTTGTGTACTATCGACTATTATATTTGAGATGTTCCATTCTTATGACGAGATAGTACTGTATTTATTAATACAACTACTGCAGTGAGAAGGTTGAGTTTTGCTCTTAATAGAATCCATATCCCAAATCTTGAGGTGGTGTGTCTAAACTGCAGTACACACGTAATAGAAATCTACCGATACGAGTGAGGAACTGGATCGGTTCCTATGATAGCTTTTGGTAGGCTCTCTAGAGCACTCATGAAAAACCAGGAATCAGCGCAGGGCCAAAAAGCGCAAAATCGTAGAACAGTGAAGTACTAAGAATTACAATGTGGATACGAGTCCTCTGTTCATGTCACGACCCGCTACCCAAATTGTTGGGCCGGGCCGAGTCATGTCCAGCCTACGCTTGAGATAAAGCGCAGTAAGCTGTTCTAGAGATAACAAGATAAGACTAAATGTGCTAACAGTTCTATAAATGAAGAAGAGTCATAGATGCTCCAAACATAAAAGTCATCTCATATAATAATAAGTCCAAGTACAAGTCTGAAATGTAAAACTGGATACAGGTCCAGTTACAAAATACATAGTCTAATACATGACTACTCTCAAAAGTCTAAAGCAAATAGACAACTAAACGAGGTTCCCCGCAGGTACATCCTCGTAAGGCAAAGCCTG